>QLSR01000100.1:4486144-4498230 GCA_031780015.1 Citrullus colocynthis | reverse complement strand
TTTTTTTTTTTTTTTTTTTTTTTTTTTTTTTTTTTTTTTTTTTTTTTTTTTTTTTTTTTTTGTAAATTGTCACTCACTAGGCTTTCTAGCTTACACTTTTCTAAGTTTTCTTTCCCACGCAGGTAGCGAAAGAGTTCCCAGATGCTTAGCCTACTTAAGCCTTGTCTTCCTCAGTTTCAAGATATCAGGAAAATCATATCTCCCTAGACTTTGTATGCATAAATGTTTGGTTTAGTGTGGCATGTAGTTATTCCTAGTTGGGTTGATGTCAGGGTGTGGGAATGTATCTATTGTATGTTTTGTGAGCTGTGTCACAAATGGTACTGATGGAACAACTATTGTAAATATCTAAGCTGAGTGATCTTTTATTTTAAGTTGAATGTTGAACTTATATGCAAAATTTTTGAGGAAAAGATAATGTGGGTGAGTATGTTATGATGTTGTTTTCAGCAGGTTAATCAGGTACAAGTGAACAGTGAGTCTCACAAAAGGGGTTTCATTTGTTGTCTTCATACCTCTTTCCAGGTTAAAAAGGGTAATCTGGGAGAGGGTGTGATAGTTTAAATTTATGAGACATTTCCATATAGAAGATTTTAAGCATTAAAAAAACTCAATAGTGGTCCTTTTAGAACAAATTTTGACAAAATTTATGGACTAAACTTGTAATTTAATCACACAATGAACTTCCATTATTGATAAGCTATTACTGATAAATCATGTTTTAATAGTTTAAAATTATTAATTTTTTTTTTATTTTCTATCATAGATCTCTATTGTGGACTTGGAACTAATAGATGGATGATTAGAAAGAGACATCGGTGTTGAATTTTGGGGTTATTGTGGGTATAGATTTGGAAAAGAAAAAAACATGCAAGGTGGGGGAGGAGGAAACTAAGAGAAAGAATGAGTACTTGTTCGAAAAGAAAAAATAGAAAATAATTAAATAAATAAAAGAGAGGTGACAAAGGAAAGGAGGAAGAAGAAGGAAAAGAAGAAGATGAAAAGTGATTTATGTTACATGTTTTCAGGCCTTATTTTAGTACTGTTTCTTGGAAAAAATGGTCTATTGCAAGTTAAAATTCCCCATAAGATGTGCTAAATGGACTAAATAGTGAGGAGTAGGGTTTTTTTTTTTTTAATGCTTAAAGTTAATTTTTAACATATTGAACATGTTTTAGAGGCTTTTCAATAGATTTTTTGGCCATTTTGCAAAAATCGTTGTTGATGCACTTGCTTCGCCAAAATGGGATGTGCCCGCATCGAAACCCTAGTTCCAAAAATTTTGAGCCAGTCGATCAAAATTGCAATTTACTCAGTCTTTAGTCGTTCTGCCATGTCGATTTAATTGGGAAGCCTCTAGAGCGCGGATTTCAACCCTGCCTAACCTCTCTTGAAAACTATAAATGGGATTGGAGCCTCCTTTCCAAGCATTGAGCTTTCTCCACATGAAATCAATCCATTACAAGGAAAACCTCCACTCAACTTGTTAGCCTTACACGAAGAACGAGAGTTCCTCTGGGGTTCTTAGGTTTTAGGGCTTCCCTCTATCCCGTGAGAGCATTTGTTAGAGCAAAAGGATCGGTCCTTGAGAGAGGAACATCCTTTCTTAGAGTTTTTTAGAGAGAGAGGAAACCATTTAAGGAGTGTTACTGTATTTTTCAGCACCCATTTCCATTTCACTTCTTCTTTTCTTACTCTCACATTCATTTTGTACTTATGTAACGATCCAAAATTAGGTAAACCACTTTTCTTGCATTTAATTAAATATATATATATATATATATATATATAAATCAATAAATAAATAAATGAATAAATAAATAAATAAATAAGTAAATAAATAAAAAGATGATAATAATAATATTAATAACAAAAATCATGCAGGCGGAGGGAGCGTGAAGTGTGGTTTGGAATTCCTTGGTCATTAGAAGAAGTCGGCTTCGGTTGGGGAAAGATCCCCGGGTGAGTTTTGACCACAGGACGTTTTTAGGAGAAGGAGAGAAAGGGAAATAAGGAAAAAAAAGGTCAATCCCTCTTTGGTAGCCATTTTCGCACAACTCCTCGTCACCCAGTCGTCGTCACCTTCAGCCCTTATTGCCGCCATCATCTTCAGCCCTCATTTCCGCCATCATCCTCAGCCCTCATTATCGCCGTCCTCTCCAGCCCTCACTGTCGCTATCATCGCGGTACTCATCACTACTGTCATTAGCTCTTGTCGCCATCATCGTAGCCATAGTCCTCGCGCAACATCATTTGCCTAGCGCCACATCAATAGTCCAGCACTGCATCATTAGTCCATCACCGCATCATTTGCCCAGCACCGCATCATCAGTCCATCGCCGCTTCATCAGTCCATCGCCGCATCGTCACAGCCTGCACTTTGCCATATCATCATAGTCTTCATCGCTGCGTCGCCTCAGCCCCCTCCGCGACGCGTAGACACAGTTTTCGTAGCACACTGCTGTAGTGTAGGGGAGTCGCTCAGTCTTGCTGAGTCTCGCTGTCTCGTTTAGTCTCGCTAAGTCTTGCTGTCTCCCTAAGTCTCGCTGTCTCGCTAAGTCTCGCAGGTAAGGGACTTACTTCTGGGCTTTAAGTGACGCCTAAATGTCTAATTGTGCTATTAAACTATTAAATGTCGTTATGTAACTTTTGCCTTGATGTTGGTTGCTATGACTGTTTCGATATGCCAAGTCTGTAGCTTGTATGCAATGTACGTATGATTATGTGCCTATGACTCTGTGAAACTTTGTAATGAACTAGATATGCCATGACATGTTACAGGTTACCTCACTTGTCGTGCTCCATACCTCTAATGTACTATGCTATGAAGAGTGTCCCTCGAGATCACCACCTATGTTTATGATACAAATGTAATCACTACGCACCCTTGGGTCGTTTCTTATGCTTATGCCTATGCTGGATACACGGGTGCACACGACAAATAGGGCGATAGCTAGGCCCAGTAGTAGGCCCCTTACTGAGCATAATTGCTCACACTTTTTTTTTTTTTATGTTTTTTTCTCAAGCAAGGAGCATGGTGGCCAGGCGCATGGCCGAGGAATTCCGTGATTGTACCATGAGACCGTCACACTGCTTCCGCACCATAGCCTAGGGTATAGCGTACTGGAGTTGTAGGGTGGTAGTATTTGCATGCATTGGACTGTTAATTAATTGTCTTGTTTATTGTTGTGTACGAATTTTTTTCCTTGAAGTTTTGCCTAACTATTTAAGGGGTAGCTCGCTAAAGCACTTTATTTAATAAACTATCAAGAAGTTCAGTCGTTTGATAAATTTGACTGAGTTTATTTAAAGTGTGCCAAACCGTGTCTCTTAGTTTCCATCGTCTTCACTAAATGGTCATGCATGACGTAGCGACGTGTTAGTTATTAAAGGAACTTATGATTTTGAAATTAATTAAAATGATTTGTTTATTCTTTATCATGAGCTAAATCCATCAAAGGGTTCAATTATGTGGATGCCCTAAGAGAACATGGCTTGAGCATTTGCCAAAGTGTCATGTCTTGCATTACTTACACTTTTCCTTTGTTGATTGTATGGACAACGTTGTTAATTTGAACTGGTCATTTAAGTTAGCAATATAGCTGAGTCCTAATACTAAGAAGGTTATGGTGTAAGCCGATTACACAAGAGAATATGTGGCAAAAGTCTAGAAATAGGATCACCATGCAACCTTAGAGATAAGGGGTACCTTAGGGTAAAGAATATGCATAAAATTAATATAAGGTTTAGCTGACCATAGAGATATAGGATTAGCTCCTTAGATTTCTAAAAGTTCTTGAAACATGACTGAATAGGTGAAGATTTTGCCCATGTGTAAGGTAATGTGTCAACATGATGCAGCCGCATCGCTCATGTTTTGATGGACTTAGACAAAAGCATAGTTGAAACCCTACTTCCATCATTGTATGTCTTTATCTTTTTAAGCTTTATTCACGCCAACTCATAGTAATTTCACCTTGGTTACATTGCATTGCTTTAAACCAAACCCAATTATATTGCTAGTCTCGTGGGATTCGACTCTTGGAATACTCCAAAATTTATTACTTCATCGATAGTGTATATTTGCACTTAGACCATATATATTCTCATTTTATCACTCATACACGTTTGCTCAATGAAAAAGTCTGTTTGGATTGACTAGAGAAAAAAGTATTTTTCAAAATTTTATTTTTATTTAAACTCTTTTGATAAAAAAAACAGTTAAAATACACTTTGAAAGTGTTTCAAAAGCTATTTTAAATGGTTGCCAAACACTCCAATTTTTTTCCAAAAAACTTATTTTCAAAACTAAATACTTAAAAAGTTAAACCAAACATACCTAAAAGGAGGAAGGGAGAGAGATTTGAAAAAAGCGTTCGACGAAAAGAAAAAGATTGATTAATTGGTTTAATTTGGAGATGGAAAAGATATTGGTATATTTTATTTGAAGAAAAGGATTAAAAAAAAAAAATTAGATTTTAATTAAGTGTGAATTGATTTTCAATCAATATTATTTAAGGTTAAACAAAGAAGCAATTTATAACCCGACACATCTCACCCGTAGAATGGTGAGTGGCTTATTTTATAAATATAATTATTTAATTGATATTAAAATGTTCCATAAAAAATTATTATTATCTATGATTTCAAGCAAGTGTTATGCTTTCGGTTAACTATGCTATAACTTTTATATGATTCTAGAAAATGATTATTGAAATTTTCAAGTAAAGTAATATTTTTTTGCAATTGTCTTGAAATATTTTAGAGAAAATGTTTCATTTGGAAGAATAAATTTATGAAATGTTATTCGAAAGAATGATCATGGCTCTAGAATAATTTAATTTATGAATTATGCGAAAATAAGAATTCAAAAGCAAGTTTTATGTTTTAAGTTGAAGTGGTTTTCAAACCACTAGATCAATGTATCCATGGTGATTTCCTACTAAACTGTCGTGAATGTGTTTCCGGAGTATAGCCATAGTATACATGAGGACTTGGGATCCACTTCAGCACACACATAAGCTTTAGGTAGTGTGTCGAGGTGTTTTTCCTTTTGGGACTACTCTACGCATATATGACCATGTTTGCTCTGCTATTTACCTTGAGACTACTTAATAGTATGACCACGTTTGTTTTACTATACATCTTAAGATTACTCAGTGTATAGTATAACCATGTTTCTCTACAATATACGTTGAGTTTCTTTGTATATAATTTTACCACATTTAGGTACAGGTTTAATGAAGATTTCTACAACTTCATATTTACATTGGCAAGTGAATGGTTATGATTTTTCTCTATATGATAACTTTCTCAAGCTCTAAATTGCTTATGTTATGCATCCTTTTATAGAACTTGAATTTTTATAGAACTCGAATTTCTTAGGATAAATTGCAGATATAGAAACTTTTTGTTAATACCATGATTAGTTTTATGCTTATTCCTAAAAATGCCCTTGATTTCAAATGGAAAAACAAATTTGTTTGAGGTTTTATTCTCCGTTTTTATCGATTTGTAGAAGTTTCATCCTCGCATGCTTATTGTTGGTATTTTCCCTTTTTCTCGATTTTCTAATATTATCCTTCTTTTCGATTCTCCACTGCGAGCTTCTTCGATTTTTCCACTGATTCTTCACATGTTACACCTATTTCTTCTGTGTTTTCATAGAAACTTTGCGTTGATGCATTTCGTTTATCACCGTCCAAAATCATGCTAACTGAAGGTATGAGAGTCGCCTCTGTGGTGGCTGCTGAAGTCGGACTTATTAAAGGCCGTCTTCGAATTAGAACCCCACCCAATTAATCGTCGGAGCAATTTCTTTGCAATTCCACTTGTTCTATTTTTGTTCTCACGTCGTCTTCGTTTCTAACTGCGAACGTTGCCATCACTGAGGAGAACGGCCTAAAAGGATGAAATGGTGACTTGAAAAGTGTTTGGATTCAGATCGACGAAGGGACAAAGAAGATGGGTAAACAGGGAGGAATCAATGTTGGACACAGGAAATTTAGAACATGGTAACTAGTAAACACAATTCATTTTGCCGATTTATCTAATGGAGGAGTGAAGTTGGAGAAGAAGAAGGACAAAGAAAGAGAAGAATATAGTGTGAGAGTGTAGTGAGAAATTGTCACATCCCCCTTCCTGATACCCTTTTGATCTAGGAGAACATGTGAAGATGATGAACATTATTCCTCTTGTTTCACACGTCATCTGTTCTATTACTGACATACTTGATAAACAAGATAATAAAGCATACAATTCTTGCATTCAAATCCTAACAGAACTCTAGGTGTCAATAATCTATCAAACACCTAATCAGCATATAAACACAGAAGCATAATATGTACATGCCAACCAAAACCTACAACACACTATGTACTACGATGAGAAAATGAAATTCTGATGACGGTGGTAAACGTGCTCGTGGTGGCTAAGTCCCTGGAACTCCTCTGCTACCTGGGAGGAAAAATAGAACATATGGAAAAAGTGAGCTAGAAATGCCTAGTGAGTCATGAGTTTAGAAAACATTAGATTGTTATAAACATTGAATAATAGTTCAATATATACTTTAGTAAATATGCTTAAAAACTTAGTAAGAAAACAATCTCAAAGCTTTAAGAAACTCAATAGTAATAACATGTTAGAAAACTAGCATTCTTGGTTTCAATTGTCGTAAAACATCAATTGAACAAGAGTAAATCAGATAACCACCACATAAACATATCCAACCCTTAGTTGAGGTGGAGCAAGCTCAACACATTCAATGTCAATAACCTTAGCTGAAGTAGAGCGAACTCAATACCATCAGCATCAATACTTTCATACGTTCACGTAGAATTGCCCCCAAAGGGCCTAACACCCCTGCTCATGACCCAAAGCCTTAGGTGTGTCTAGGTGGGTCCGAAAGACCTTTCTAGATGCCTTTTTATTGTCTTTCAACATCAGATACTTGGGCTGCTTGAATGCCTTCTCCTTGTCCTTTAACATTGGTTCCCAAAATAACATTCAACTAGGATACAAGAAGGTGAATTTTTACAATGGAAACATACATATCGTGCTTTAATACTTAAACACATTTTAAACCTCATATGCTTGCAAATACTTTGAGCACATATTATGCTTATAAACATACTTTACAAAGCAAATTTGCATACTTAAACATTTCATACTTGAAAACTCTTTAACATAAAACATGTTTGTATTTTCATGCGTCAAAGACATTTCCATATCTTTAAGTTGACAAACAAGCTCATAAAACTCATAGAAAGATCATTTTATAAGGCTTGCAATTCAAATAACATTTTGGTCATAAAACTCATCCACAACATAGAAAGTCTCATAAAGCATAAAAACTTCATTCAACATGAAAACACATCCTTAAAACCAATTAAGAAACACTTTAAACAAAATTTGTCACTCACAGATCCCTTTCGATCCTTTAGGACTATATGCATCTCCTTTTGACATTTGACCTAAAAATCAGATCATCATCTTTCAATAACCTTCCTTGAGTAACCATTTTAACCTAACACATCCTAATACTTAGCATGCTTCCCTAGAACTCCATTTAGTTCCAACTATTGCATAATTTAGGGTTTTTAGCACAAATTCCTCAAATTCCTCAAAATAGCCTAAAATTAACTTAGGGTCCAAAAATACTTATTTTATAGCAAAAAATTCAAGGAAACGTGAATTGAATAAAAAAAAATAACCCAATTTCACCTAAAATGGTCGTGGACCTTCAAATAGCACCAAAACTAGCTCATGGGCGCATGCTAGCACAGGGGTGGGTGACAGGACATGCACATTGGCGTGCTGGGCGTGGCCTATGAGGCTGTGGGCTGCTGGCTAGCTCCCCTGTTCTTTGACTGCTTGCAACTTTCATGAAATTAGCTCGTTTTTACTTGTTTCTTAACCAAATCTATTTAAACGTTTTTCATAAATCTCTTAGAAAACCTCTTAACAAGTTTACCTAAAAAATTGGGCTTCAAATTCCTCTTGGATTGCGCCAAATTTACCAAAATCTCAAGGTTGCTTCAAATTTCATCAGAAATTTCACCTGTTGCCTCCCATAACTAGCACCAACATCCTTCTTAAGAAATATTAAGGAGTCTCTTAACTTACTAACCTCAAACTTTCAACTTCTAATGTGTCTTCTACCACCCAAAATCCTCTAAGCGCCACAGCTTGCAGCTTCTTTAAAAGATTGACTGATGGTGGATATAGACTGATGGAGTTCCTCTTCGGGCATCGTTTAATTCTCAAAGAGAAACCATAAAAAAAAATTATAATATCGAATCCTACTCCTATTACTACGATGGCATAGCAACAGCTGCAAGTCAGGGTAGAACCACAGGGAATGGAGTCTTAGTTTCGTTAAGCTAATTTCCTAATTAAAGCGATAAATGGAGGATTTTGGTGTGAATCAGAATTAGGCATGCGAGGGAGATAAAAGCAACAGGTAAATATAACCAAGGATGAGGAGATCAAGTTCTTGAGAGCAATTGAATTCCTATGTAATTTCTATCAGACTTTTGATTAAACACTTATTTGATTGCTTACACATCGACTTATTTAACTTAATTAGACTCGTCGATGCTGAAGGTAGCCAACTCATTGAATTCAGGTAAATAAGTGCCCTAATTGTCAACTAAAGCCTAAGCTTTTATTAAACTACAAGTTTTGATTCTTACTTGGGTTCGATAGCGATCAATTAAAACCAAAAGCAATGCAGATTAAACTTTAAGATTCCAATGTGTGATTAGCTAATGGGAAAGCCCTAACTCAATTAACCAAATTTTTGTTGAATTTAGGTTGAGCATACATTTTAAAGCATATGGACAGCCTATATGCCTTAGCATGCATACAAAAACTCTTGCTACTTGTCGATTTAAAGCATGGACAAACACGAAGGAAACGCGTGAGCAAAATTAATTAGCTAAGACATATATTTGAGAAAAGGCGCGCCAATCCATTTAAGAACATACATCTAAATATACATTAGATTCAAGAAACACTATCAAGATATGAAGTTTATACAAAATCAAATCTCAAGAAATTACATGGATTTGCTCTCAAGAACAAGAAAACACTTACCTTAACATCTTCATAGACAAAGAAAGTGAAGGAGAGAGTATCCAATCCATGATAACAATCCAAAAATTGAAGAAAAACCTAAGCTAAAAACTGAAAAAGAAGAAAAATCGAGCTTGGGCTAAGTTCTCCTCTTTCTCCCCTCCCCTTTTGCCCTAAAAAATGAAGCATCTATATAAATTTGTTTCAGAGCGTCGTTGCACTTTGATGGAGCGTTACTACGCTCTAGCTAGAAATCAGAGCGCCTACCTAGAGCGTAGCAACGCTGAGCACTACACTCAGGCTCGAGCATGCGCGTTCCTCGTCCATCAAAATCTGGAGAGCAGCTACATTCCACGGGAGCATCACTGCACTCTCTTCACGATCAGCCTACTGCCTTTGAGCTTAGTGCTGCGCTTGGCAGAGCGTAGCTACATTTTCAGGGGCATTTTCGTCCTTTTGCTTTAAATTATTGTCGAATGCTCTGTTTCGATCCAAATTGAACTCGAAATGTCTCAATGGTTTCCTTTGCTCATTGTCAAAAACACTAAATAAAACATTAAATTTCTAAGAACTAAAACGATTTAGGTAGAGAGATAGCTCTTTTCGAGAGCTATCATAGACCCAAAATCTTGGCCAAACAACTCTAAATTTGCTACTTCTTCTTACCTTACACTCTTTGAATATTGCTTTATCTTCTCTTTTCCTAAGATTTTCTCTTTTGTGTGAGTTTCTTTGTTCGTGTGAGTTTTTGGTCTTTAGCTTTTGGTCTTTGCATGCTGATGGTTGTAGAAAATTTGCTAAGTGCTCTCCATTGTGTGCCACTTGTCTAAGCAGCCACGTGGTAAAATATTCAACACGTATCAATTTATAACCCAAAATTTAGTAGTTGTATCCATTTAAAATTTGAAATTTTGTAGACGCATCAATTTACATTCTCCATTAAAATTGAGAAAACTTGGTCTATCACTGATAGACATATATTTTAGTCTATCACTGATAAACTCATATTAGTCTATCACTGATAGACATATATTTTAGTCTATCACTGATAAACTCATATTAGTCTATCACTGATATTAGAAATAAAGAAAATAATCTTCCATTTTTATTAGCGGTATATATATTCAATTTACTTGTGACTTACGTTTATTAGTGACAACCAACTATTCTCCAACTATACTCAAGTCTATTGGTGATAGAGGTAGATAAAAGTGTGCGACACTAATAAACGATTATATTCATTTGATAGAATCATATTAGCGATACAAAAATATTGATGATAGGAACCTATTAGTGATAGTGTGCTATCATTGATAAAATACTATAGTATATTATTGATATGAGTCTATCAGTAATAAAAGTCTTTCAATGATATATTTCTATCAGTAATAATAAAATCTAAAAATCTACCAATGATAGAAGTTTATCACTAATAGTTCTATCACTAATAAAGTTCTATCAACGATAGAAACATTAGTGATGAAAACAAAAGTCTCATATCACTCTAATATCTTTTTTTATGGTATGCTTTTATCATGAATAGAAGTTTATTGGTTATAAAAGTCTATCACTGATAGAAGCATTAATTAAAACTAAAAAAAAATCGTGGATCATGATAGAACCATTAGTGATCAATTTTTATCAATTATAGAAACTAAAAAAAGAAAAATGTGAATCACGCTAATATATTTTCAATGACATATTATTGTATCGCTAATAAAGTTTATGAGTTGTAAAAGTCTATCACTAATTATATGTTATCACTGATACACCAATGGTACAAAAATATTGATGATAAAGGTATATCAGTGATAATGTGCTATCACTGGTAAACTGTATCATATTATTGATACAAAAATATTGACGATAGAGACTTATCAGTGATAGTGTGCTATCGTTGATATATTATCATATTCTCTTGATATAATTATATGAGTTGTACAAAAATATTAGTGATAGAGACCTATCAATGATAGTGTGGTATCAATGATAGACTTCTATCACTCATAGACTTCAAAATTTGAGAATTTCATGCCTTTAATGGGTTTTCTAGATATTTTCTATGGGCTAAAGGGTTAAAGATAACTTTTGCTATATTGGTAATTAGTTCTTAAGAAAAGAGTCTATCAATGATAGACTTCTATAAAAAGAATCTATCAATGATAGACTTTTATCACAAATGGTAGTGAAGTCTATTAGTGATAGACTTCTATCGACACTGATAAACTTAAAAAACTAGGACTTTTGTGCATCAAGCGTATTTTGGTGACTTTAATGGGCCTTTTGTACCTTTTTATGGGCTAAAGAATAATTTTGCTACATTTTCAATTAGTTTTAAGTTTTTCTATTTTTGCAATATTTTAGTCTCATTTTGCTATATATGCAAGGAACCCTAAAAACTGTCACCCGTTTCATTAGTTTATTGTGACACGTAGCCAAGCATGGAGTTTCAATAATTGTGTAACTGTACGTTGAATGGTGTAAGTAAAGTATTTTAAATCAAGTTAGGTCTTAAGTGTTTTGCTAGGGTAATTGATATAGCTCCTTAAATGAGCTATATTTTGCGGGCTAAATCATGTTAGTTCTTAGGTTTTTAATGCTTATCTAAGTTCTTAAATAGGTTATTCAGTAAGGAAAGTCTATGGGACGTTCCATATGAAAAGCGAGCTAAGATGGGGCATTTAGCAAGCAACGAGAGGCAAAAAAGTGAAATTAGGCCCAAGAAGGCACGATGTCATGCAAACGGTGTGGTGCTTGTGCGCAGTGCCACTCATAGAAGCTTTAAGACCATGCAAACAATGTGGCACGACCCTGTGGCACCACAACGCCCACCTTTGAAACGCGCGCATGAGAGAAGCATCAGCGCCATAGAGCTTCAAGGCATTGTAACATGATGCTGTGACAAAGGCCTTCAATGTCACGTTGCTCCCTCGATTTCTAATCTATATTTTAGGGTGAAAGGGAAAGGGAGAGGGAGAGGGAGAGGGAGAGGGCCGGGGGGGGGGGGGGGG
>QLSR01000100.1:4454845-4485971 GCA_031780015.1 Citrullus colocynthis | reverse complement strand
GGGGGGGGGGGGGGGGGGGGGGGGGGGGGGGGGGGGGGGGGGGGGGGGGGGGGGGGGGGGGCAAGACGGCAAGGTTTAAGAGGGAAGCACCCATTATAAGCTATGAGCTTTTTTCTTTAAGTCTCTTTTGCTAACCATTTGGTTTTTAGTTATTGGTTTTTGAAAATTAAACCTATAATCATCACTTCCATCCATTAGTTATATGTTTTGTTGTCAAGATTTTATGAGTATTTTCAAAATCAAACCCAAATTTTGAAAACTAAAAACAAGTAGTTTCAAAAACTTATTTTTAATTTTTAGGAATTGGCTAATAATTCAAATGTTTACATAGGAAATATGAAACCATGAGTAAGAAAATGTGAGAAAACAAGCATAATTTTAATAAACAAACAACAAAATACGTAACGGTTACCAAATAGGGCCTTACTTCTTCATTTCCTTTTCTATTTTCTTAGTTTTAGGTTGCACTCTTTGGAATGGTAAATGGCTCGATGTTTACGAGCCTTGATTACTTCTCTGAAGCTATGTAATATTGGCTGGTTCTAATTAGTCTTGTGGATTTTGATGAACCCAAGCTACATTTATGTTACGATTGTTCTTAATGAAATATTTGTATCTCTTATGTCACACCCCTTCCTAGATACCCTCTCAATCTAGGAGAAAATGTGAGGACAGTAAACACGGACCCTCTTATGGCATCTACTGTTAACCTGTTCAACCTTAATTGGGACCAAACACCTGATAGGTAGTTATGAACTATAATAGGACATTTATCTCCAACAAGGGTTAAGCTATCATACAATTTATTAAAGATTTTTTAAAAATTGCTAAACCCTTGAGTAACTTGCTAGAAAAGGAAGCTAAGTTTGTGTTTGATGATGCATGTCTGAAAAGCGCTTGAAAAGTGCTTTCTATTCTCTCAAATTAAGGGAGTTTATATTAGATTTCACTTGTTTGCTAATGGTTTTCAGTTCAAAATAAAGAAAATTAGAAGTGAAAACCAAAAGATCAAAACTGATCAAGTATTCAGTGAAAAAGAGAAGAAAAATCCAAAACTGCGAAAAACAGGGCAGCGCTGCGGCGCTTTTTCCCAAGAGTAGCATCCGCCTCAGAGCAGCGCCACCGTCGCGACACTACGACACAGCACCGAGGGTAGACTTTTATAACGCGCAGTGCCGTAGTGCCATCCTTCAATGACGGTTAGCGCAACGACACTATTCTACGACACCGGGGCGCCATCTTTCTATATTTGAAAATTCTACAATTTTGGAAAGAATTTTGGGCAGCCAACTCTATAAATTGGAGGGTTTCCGGCAGCCCTAATCACGAATCTACACACCAAGAGACACAAGAAGAAGGGAATTGAGTGAAAGTTCATTAGAGAGTTCAAAGAGGAAGTTAGCTGCAACGAAGAGATAAAAGAGTTCGAGAGAGAGTCGTGGTGTCGTTCGAGTTTCGACGTGAAGACCAAGGACATCTTGATGATGCTTTCTCAATCAAGAGCCTCTTTTCAGTAGAGTTTCCCTTTCTTTACACTCTTTCTTTGTTTATATTGTTATGAACATGTTGTTTGAAGCTATGACTGGTTAAACTCTATAGTTTTAGGGTTTTGATGAATTGTTTATGAAGGTACGTTGATATTGTAGACCATTCATGGTTTTGTTGTGGTGACTATGCTTTTGTTTGTTATTGTGCTAAATTCTTGTTGAATGACCATGTTTGAATGTTAGGTTAGATGTATGGTTGAAAGATTGGATGTCTAACTAGATCTATAACAAAGAATTGTTGTCAATCTCTCATGAAATTAGTTAGGTTAACAAATAAAGTTGCTAAACACTGTGCTTAATGCCATGTAATTTGTATTCATTTCAAGAAATTATTAATCAATTGAATTGCATGAGAAAATGTTGTTTTTTGAGAGAAAATAACTTGGATTTATGTTTCTAGACTTCAGCATAAGAATTGCAATAAAATCCATGAATCCTAGAATATTGTATAATGAAGTAAACAAGGATTCATTACCCTAGAACTCTCTTCGACTCTTGTGCTTCTTATTTACTTGCTTTTCTTTTTCTAGTTTTATTTCGAAAATCATAACTTGAATTCGAATCCTCAAATAAAATTGTTTTAATTCTAGAATAGCTAAGTAACTTAAACCTTCACAATTGAATTCTCAGTGGAACGATATTCGGAATTTAGCCATCTTATATTATAACTTGGCCCGTACACTTGAGATTAACACGGAAAGGACACATCAAATTTTTGGCCGTTGCTGGGGATCCAAAGAACGGTTTTATTTACTTAATTTTCATTAGAATTGATAAATCTTAATTTGAGGTGTATATTATTTTTGAGTTGATAATTTTGTCAGTTTACGCCTCGTGATAATACTAACATCCTCCCTCTTGATCCTGAGATTGATAGGACTTATATAAGATATTTAAGGGCTCAACACAATCACACCGAGGAGATGGCGAAGGAGGTGCCAAAGGCAATTCGGGATTACATTCAACCAACATTACTGGCAAATCAACCCGGCATTATGAATGTGTCCATCAATGTCAACAACTTTGAGTTAAAACTGGGGTTGATTCAAATGGCTAGAGAGCTATCCTTTAGAGGAAGAACCAATGAAGATCCTCACAAGTACTTACGGTCTTTCTTGGATATATGTGGAATGATAAAGATGAATGGTGTCTCTAACAATGCAATTAAACTCAAATTTTTACCTTGCTATTATAGGATCGAACAAAAGATTGATTGGAAACTATACCTCCGGATAGTATCACTACATTGATTTATCTTAAGCTTTCTTGAACAAATATTTTCCACCGGCTAAATCTTAAAGGCTAAGAACAGAGATTGGAACATTCCACCAACTTGAGGATGGACAACTATATGAGGCTTGGGAAAGGTATAAGGATCTCTTAAGGAGGTGCCCTCAACATGATGAATTATCAAGCTCAACCAAATCCATTCTAGATGCTACCACCGGAGGCTCAATTTTTACAACTAATGCTCAAGAAGCCTATACGATACTAGAGACTTGGCCACTACATCGTACAATTGCCCATCTGAACGGTCTTCTCCAAGTATCCCAAAAGCCACCAGACGATATCAAGTGGACGAGGTAAATTCTCTAAAAGCTCAATTGGATTCTCTCACTAATGCTTTATCTAAATTGTCTCAAGGAAGCCAAGCCCAAGCAAGTCCACCATCCACACCTTCCATGCGACCATGGCAAATCAACAAGAGCTAAGTGAGTTAGAAATAGCCAATTATGTGGACAGAGGACAATACCGAGGTCAACAACAACTCCCAACTCACTATCATCCCAACTTGAGGAATCATGAGAATTTCTCATATGCCAACAACAAGAATGTGTTGCAAGCACCTCAAGGATTCAATGGAGCAAGGAATGCAAAGACATCATCATTGGAGGACATAATGCTTGATTTTGTCAAATAGTCAAGATCAAGGACGACCACATTGGAGGATTCAGTCCAAGCTATTGCAAGCACCATTCAAAGTTTGGAGGTTCAACTTAGTCAAATGGTCACATTTCTCCATATAATGCAAAAAGGTAAATTTCTAAGTTTTTTGGAGAAGAACCCCAAGGAGGAATGCAATGCCATAACGCAAAGGAGTGACAAGGAGTTGAACAAGCACATTATGATAGATGATGATGAGCTTCCACAAGAAGAGGATGAAGCCATTATAGCAAATGCTCCATTACAAAAAGAGAGTGTACCTAAGGAAAAGGAGAAATTACGGACCAACATAGGGAGTACTTTCTAACTTTACTTCTTTTATCCCTAACACTTTACCTTTTCCTCAAAGATTTCAAAAGCAAAAGATTGATGCTCAATTTTCTAAATTCTTAAACATATTCAAAAAATTGGATGTGTTATCTAAGAAGAAGAGGTATGGAGATTACGAAACGGTAGCACCAACCAAGGAATGTAGTGTAGCACTATAAAGAAAATTGCGTCCAAAATGAAAGGATCTAGGGAGTTTCTCTATCCCTTGTCATTTGGGGAATAATTCGGTTACTAAACTGTTTTGTGATCTTAGAGCTTCAATTAACTTAATGCCTTTATCCATGTTTAGAAAGCTCAATGGAAGTGCAACCAACTACCATATCCTTGCTTTTGGTTGATCGATCATTTGTTCGTCCCTATGGCATTATGGAGGACGTATTAGTCAAGGTGGGCAAGTTTATCTTCCTGGCGGACTTTGTGATACTAGACATGGAAGAAGGTGCCGAAGTCCCCATAATTCTTGGGAGACTTTTCTTGGCCATCGGAAGGGCCCTCATCGATGTGTAAGATGGAAAGCTCACAATTGGATCCTTAGTGGAACGATATTCAAAACTTAACCGTCTTATATTATAACTTGACCCGTACACTTGCAGTTAACACGGAAAGTGCGCATCAAATTCTGCTTTAACGATAAGGAGGTAACATTCGACATCTATAAAGCCTTTAGGCATCCGAATGAGAAAAGGTAAGAGCATCATGAGCCAAGCACAAAGGTAACATCAGCCTCCCCTTCTAATAAGAACTCTATGCATAATGGTTCTTCTTTGAGTGGTAAGGATAATGGCATGCTCGATGTTAAATTAGAAAATTCTATGAAGCATGTTTCTAGTTGTGATAATTTCCTAGTTCTTCTTGCATGACTCCAAAACCTATAATGAATTATGAACAAATCATGGAGAAGCATGTTAAAAATGAACTGGTGAGTTCGGTAAAATTTCATAATGATGACTCCCTAATGATACTCGATTACATCAGTAAAGATAATGTCCAACTTGACAATGAATTATTGACCAACCCACTAAATGTTAATGAATATGTTTATGAGTGTCAACCTGGGCGAAAACTAAAAGTTTTAGGTGATTCAAAGCATGGGATGAAGAAATCACCTTGGGATCCGCTGTGACTTGTGACCCCCGTCTAGCTAGAAGACAAACATAGCACTTGTTGGGAGCCAACCCAATTTTATTGCTTTTTTTATTTTTCTTTTTATTTTATTTTTCAATAATCTTTGAGTCACTCATATGCTTTAATAATTTTCAAGATCTTGGTTCACCACAAAACATACTCCTTACACCAAACCTGTTTGGTGGCTTCTCGCTTGCTCCCAGGCTTGTTTTTTCTTTGTTCGATGATCTTATGCATTGGGGACAATGCATGATTCTGAGTTTGGGGAGAGAGGTGTCACTTGTACTTTTGTGTGTTTTCTTATCTTGCTATGCATGTTTGTGAGGTTTTAATGATCATATGCATGTTAATAAAGTTTCAAATTTTTTTTTAAAAATTTGGAGTTTTCGAAGTTAAGGGAATGTTTTTTATGTTTGTGTGCTTTGATGTAGATTGCCCATGATGAGATTTGAATTTGCGTGATAGATAACTTATTATGGAAATAAAATAACATTATCTTGAGTTAAATTTATTTAAGTCCCTCTTAAAATCTCCCATATTCTTGAGCACGTAGCCACTTAAATTCAGAATCTTTAACTGAAAAAAAGATTAAGTTGGGTGTATTTGGTTGTCACTCCGAAAGGCCCCACCGGTTAGAGAGCAGAAATGCATGATAGTATGTAATCTTAGACTAAGGAAAAAGAAAATAGTATAGATGTTGTTGCGAAAAAAGAAGTGTCACAAAAATATATATGAGCTTTACATGTCTATCCTTTTAAATGTTAAACTTGTAATGAGTATGCATGGATGGGGGTAAAAAGAGCTGCCTTTGCTGTGATCAGCAAGGACACCTAGGAATTAACTAGGTATGAGTCCCTACAATGAATGTATGAAAGCTAGTGCCCCTAGGTAAAAGAATGCAAGTTTAGGGCCCATGAGAAAAAAATATGTTTTGAATAGCACCTTAGTGGACATATTACTCACTTGAAATGTATGGATACTTGAAAATTGGTGCATGAGCCAGAGTAGGGAGAAAACTAAGGAAGCTTTCTTAAGTCCCAATTTGAGTTTTAGCATTTTAAATTAAATGAGGTTTGCACACACACACACACAGGAGATGGCAAGATTTGGCCTTAAATGATTATACCAATATAGATATGCTTGCATGTTTCTACTTGAGCTCTTAAATGATATTCTCTGAGACATGAGTCGATTGCACACTTCTTCATTTAAACTCCCTTTATTTGATTCTACTCTTTTCTCGGGACTAGTAAATCTCTAAGTTTGGGGTGGTGAAATGTAAGACCCTAACTCAGAATTTTTAAGATGGCTAGTAAGAGAAGAAGTAAGAAAAGAAGTAAGACTTGTTGAACGCATAATATTAGGAAAAGAATGGATATTCCACTAAGAGTGAGAATGAAGGATTGAAGGCATAGTTTGGGGATTAGTTAAAAATTTAGATGTATTTTTTAGCATAATCCAGTTAATGCATAGATGGTAAAGCGTTAAAGCATAGTACTTTAATTTGGAGGTAATTTGATATTGAATTTCAAAAAGGAAAACGAGAATTAGGAAAAAGAGGAAACGCATGGCTCACACTTAATCTTGGAAATTAACAAGTTAGGGGATTGGTTTTGGAAGGTGTTAAGCTAGAAAGAAAAGAAAAGCCAAAGAACCTTAGAGCGTGAGGAGCATGCGTTGAAGGTTTATATGCGTTTGTAAGGATTTTGGTGTTGATAAAGAAGTCTATGCTCGAAAACCAGGACATTTAGTGTTTAAGGTAACTATGATCGAAGGGTTGCTATGCGCTATGCGTTGAGAAGCTCAATTTCATGGTAAATGAAAATATAACTTTGATTTTGGGTAAACGCATAGAATGTAACCCAAGAGCTTAAAGGGAAGAAAGTTAGACGCATGGTACGATGTGGTAAGTTTGTAATGTATGTTTGGGACATTGACGCCTAGTAGTAAGCGGTGGAGAAACGGGTTCAAAGGTATTATGGCGAAGAGTAAATAAAGTAAGTAATGAAGCTAAAACCTTAAATGAAATTCAATGGACGCATAGGGGCAGTATGATTGAATGAATAGTTTGTATATTAGAATATGTTGAGCGTATAAGATAAACTTATAAAGGCTAGGTGGCTTCATATAAACTTGACACCTTATAAGCGGGAGGTGTTAGAAGGCATGTTAAGTATTGCATGCAAGGTGACGCTTGGATAAATATATGGTTGGTTAAGTTTACAGCGTGACATGTGGAAACAAGTGGCAGAAAGAGAGGAGAAGTAGTATGATAAGCCCTTTATTCCAAAACTATAAATAGGACCTTGAGAGAAAAAGAGGGACTGATAATGCGGAAGTAAGAATTCCTGAGAGAAAAGGGAGAGAGAAGGCAGAAAGGAGGAATCCTTGTGTCCGTAATAAAAGTTTGCGGCTAAGGAAGAAAATATTCTTGACAACTGAGCTATATCTTGTGTTAAAGAAGTTGTCTTGCATCTAAAAGGGTCAGCCTTGCGTTTAAATTTCAAGGTGACTGATGCGTCCAAGTTGGACCTTGCATGGTCGACGCATCCAGAAAAAGAAGTAAGGAAGAGTTGGGTTGCATCTCGCGTTAGCTATCAACCTTGCATCCGAGGGTAGGGTTGCGACCAACCGAGCTACCAAAGGAATATGAAGCCTTGCGTTCCAGGGATAGAACGCTGCATTCGAGAAGCTCAGAAAAAAGGAAATAGTGAAAAGGAGGAGGAACTATTCTTGAGCAAGTATAATATGAGCAACATTAACATTCTTCTTTAAAATATGATTTCATGAGTTTTCGATGTTTTATTTGAAAAATATTTGAGTATGCTGGTTATTTGCTATACGCTTATAAAATGCATGTTGATTGATAATGTGTGATTTCATGATTTTACCGAAAAACATGATGTTGATATTAAAACTGTGAACTTGAGTTTTCTGGAAGCATGCTGTTTTGATATTATATGATTTTAGTTGATAACGGTTAACTTATGAGTTTATGATATGATGCTTCCAAAACGTAATTGGTGTATTTATAAAACTTAGAAAAGGGCACCCGAGGCTCAGGGACTTGGAGAAGGCCAAAGAGTAGCCAGGATATAGAAAAGGTACCCAATGCTAAGGGACTCGTAAGAGGCAGATGGGTAACCTAGATACAAAAATGGGACCCCAATGCTCAAGAACTTGGAGAAGGCATTGCGGGCGGCCCGGATTATAATATATCTATGTGCACATAGAGGAATATAAGACGCTGATGTGTTGAGATTACTCCATACAACTAAAGATAATCGACGTTGAGAAGCGTAGAGCACCGCTCCGCCTCAACTAAGGGAATTTTTTAAGAATGAACCGATTTCATGTACAACTATTTAAGAATGAATTTATGTGACTTGATTAAGTTGATGGAAAGTATAATTTTACAACAATGATGTTTGAACTATGTTTTACGTAGATTGTGGAACATGTGTAATTTGACTAAATTATCGAGAAATATGTTTTGCGGTAATGATGATTTAAGTCCATGTTTCATGATTATGGTATATGGTAATTTTAACATGCCTGTTTTCGAAGTAAAGATAGTTTTACAAAAACTGTTACTCGTTAAGCTGTTAGCTCACCCTTTCATATGTTTTCCATTTTTCAGGTAGCATGACAATTTTCGTTGCCGGTCGAAGTCGAGGTTTGTCAAGAGTAAATGGTATCATCGTCCTAGGAAGTGTAGTTTAATGGATATAAAGGAAGTTCGACAGTAGAGTCGACCAGTAAGTCGATGACTGTTGCCTTCACGTTCCGTCTCGGGTTACAAGAGGGTAATCTGGGATGGGGTGTGACATGAAAAGCGCTTGAAAAGTGCTTTTTAGTCTCTTAAATTAAGGGAATTCATATTAGATTTCACTTGTTTGCTAGTGGTTTTTAGGTCAAAATAAAGAAAACTAGAATTAAAAGTCAAAAGATTAAAACCGAGCCAAAATCCAGAGGAAAAGAGAAGAAAAGTACAAAACTGCCAAAAACAGGGCAGCATCGCAACATTTTTTCCCAAGAGCAGCCTCTGACTTCAGTGCAGCAGCTCCTTTGAAAAAGAGTAGGCTTTCATGACAGACAGCGTGGTGACACCATCCTTTGATGACGGCCGCAGCGATGCCATTGACCAGCCCCGCGGCATCATCTTTCCTAAGTTGAAGCATCTATATTTTTGGAAAAAATTTGGGCGGCCAACTCTATAAATTGGAGGGTTTCCAGCAGCCCTAATGATCAATCTACACATCAATTAACACACAAAAAGAGTCTTAAAGAGTGAGTTGGCTGCAAGGAAGAGAGAGTTTGGTGCCGTTTGAGTTCCCGACGTCAAGATTGAAGGACATCTTGGCAATTCCTCCTCAATCAAGGCCCTCTTCCTAGTAGAGTTTTCCTTTCTTTACACTCTTTCTATGTTTAATTTGTTTATGAACATGTTGCTTAAAGCTATGAATGACTAAACTCTTTAAATTTAGGGTTTTAATGGATTGTTTATGAAGTTATGTTAATATTTTATACTCTTCATGGTTTTGTTGTAATGATTATGCTTTTCTTTGTTATTGTGCTTAAATTCTTGTTGAATTGCCATGTTTGAATGTTATATTAGATGTTTGGTTGAAAGATTGTATGTCTAACTAGATCTATAACAAAGAATTGTTGTTAATCTCTCGTGAAAATAGTTAGGTTAACAATAAAAGTTGCTCAAGACTACTCTTAATGCCATGTAATTTGTATTAGTTTCAAGAAATTAGTAATCAATTGAGTTGCATGAGAAAATGTTGTTTTTGAGAGAAAATAACTTAGAAGCATATGAATTACAATGAAATCCATGAACCCTAGAATATTGCATAATGAAGTAAACAAGGATTCATTACCCTATAACTCTCTTTGACTCTTGTGTTTCTTATTTACTTGCTTTCGTTTTTCTAGTTTTATTTCCAAAATCATAACTTGAATTCAAATCCTCAAATAAAATTGATTTAATTCTAGAATAGCTAAGTAACTTAAACCTTTACAATTGGATCCTCAGGGGAACAATATTTAGGAATTAACCATCTTATATTATAACTTAACTCGTACACTTGCGATTAACATGGAAAGTGCACATCAAGCGACACTTGTCTGTCAAAATCCCGATTGTAGCTATGCTCCGGGGCTCATCATTGCGCTCTTGCGAATATTAACTTACTACCTTTGGGCGAAGCAATCTGCTTCGCAGAGCACAACTACGCTCTCAAGGGCATTTTCGTCCTTTTGCTTCAAAATTTTGTCGAACGCTGCATTTCGATCCAAATTGCACCCGAAATGGCCCAATGGTTTTCTTTGCTCATTTTCCTGTCAAGAACATTAAATAAAACATT
Organism: Citrullus colocynthis; assembly: GCA_031780015.1. Classification (NCBI taxonomy): domain Eukaryota; kingdom Viridiplantae; phylum Streptophyta; class Magnoliopsida; order Cucurbitales; family Cucurbitaceae; genus Citrullus; species Citrullus colocynthis. Next base: position 4,475,653 of record QLSR01000100.1, on the reverse strand, counting down.
AAATTCCAAAGAACTAATATGATTTAGGTAGAGAGAGATAACTCTTTTTAGGAGCTATTGAAAAGCACTCAAAAAGTGCTTTTTGTTCTCTTAAATTAGGGATGTTTTTATTAGATTTTATGTATTTGCTCGTGGTTTAAAGGTAGGACAAAGAGACCAAATCGAGGCAAAATTGGACGAAACATAGAAGAAGTGGCAAGAAATCCTTAGAAATAGGGCAGCGTAGTCGAGAGCGTAACTACGCTACCCTTGGCGCTCATGACCTAAGAGCATTAAAATTCAGAAGATGCAAGAGCGTCGCATCGCCTTGAAGGATGGTCAGCGTCATGATGCTACCTTATAGCATCGCTGCACTGCTCTTTTATGATAGACAGCGTCGTTGCTCTGTCCAAGAGCGCAACAACGTCAACTTTCCTATTTTGAAAAATTTACAGATTTGGAAAAGATTTTGGGCAGCCAATTCCATAAATTGAGAAGTTTCTAGCAACCTAATCACAAAATAGAAAGTCTCAAAGTGTGAGTTTGCTACAAAGAAAAGAGAAAAGTATTCGAGAGAGACTTTGGTGGCCGTTCAAATTTCCAACGTGAAGATCAAGGAAGTCTTGGTGATTCCTCCTCAATGAAAGGCTTGTCAACAATAGAGTTTTCCTTTCTTTTTTTTATTCAGATTTGTCTTGAATATGTTGTCTAAAGCTATGAGTGGCTAAACTCTTTAGTTTTAGGGTATTGATGAATTATTTATGAAGTTATGCTAATATTATAGACGTTTCATAGATTGTTGTAAATATTATGTTTTTCATTGTTATTGTGCTTAATTCTTATTGATTGGCCATCATGTTTGATGGTTAGATATTTAATTTGATGAATTTCATGTCCAATCAGATCTATAAGAATGAAGCGTTATTAATCTCTCTTGGAAGAAAGTTGCTAAAGACTAATGTTAATGCAATGTGATATAATTTGGTTTCAAGAAATTAGTAATCAATTAAGTTGCATGAGAAAATGTTGTTTTTGATGGAAAATAACTCAGTTATATGTTTATAGAATTAAGCATATGATTTACCAAAAATTTCATGAACCCTAGAATATTGCATAATGGATTAACTAAGGATTCAATACCCTAGAACATTCTTTAACTCTTGATTTTCAACTTTACTTGCTTTCTTTATTGTTTTCTCAAACCAAACTCGATTTCAAATCCTCAAATAAAATTGATTGAACTCTAGAATAGATAAGTAATTTGATCTTTCAATTGGATCCTTTGTGGAATGATCTTCGGACTTAAATTGTCTTATATTATAACTTAACCTGTGCACTTGCGACTTGCATCAACTATCAAGATACCCCCAACCTACACCTTGCTAATCCTCGTGTAAGAGAAAACACAAGCATGAGAGCAAACAACCGAAAAAGATTGCATTCAAAATGACTCAAGCCTCAATGCTCAAACATGCAACGAAGCTTAAAAACAAGAAACTTGCGACTCGATAAACTATTTAACACTTTTCCTATTCTTCCTTAAGCGCGTGTGTGTTAGCTAACTAGGGGAACTCTAGAGACTCAAGACAACCTTATGGCATCCTCCATCAATCTTTCCCCTACTTCCAGCTCAAGCACCGATCATAAAACAACCTAAACTATTCAAGAAAGTAATGGTTCGACTAGAGTGCCTGAAACTCACACAACAAAGAAAATAAAGGGCATTTTTTTTAAACTAAGGGCACTAGCTTTCACACTCCAATCGTAAGGACTTGTACCCACTCTTTTCTTGCAAGCGTCCTAACTGATCATGGTGGAGATAGCTCTTTTTACCCCTATCCATGCACTCATGTACACTTTTTCTTTTTCTTTTATTTATTCTATTTTATTTTTCATTTCTTTTCTTTTTCACAACCCTTGTTTTTTCTTTCTCAAACACTTTTCTTTGCAATTTTATTCTTTTTTCTTTTTTTTGGTTAATTTGCACAAACTTAAAACTTTTTATTCTCCCTATTCTCACATTACACCCTATCTAACAAGGTCGCTCCCTAACTGATGGGGCCTTCAAGGTGACAACGAACTTATAGTCACCATAAACCTATCCTAAGCCCTAAGAGAAAAAACCTAAGGTGGCTAGTGCACAAGAAAGTAAGGAATGCGAGAAAAAATTTTAAATGGGCTCACCAAATGCTCATTTCAACAAATTCAAGCAAAGAGGCTCGTTGGCACATCCTAGGCCATCCTAATCACACAGGAATGCAAAATCCTATGGAACTCTTGTGCACAAAAACAGGCCAAGCAAGATGCAAGCATAAGAACCAATGAAGCACTAGCAACATACAACTCACCCACTCCCAACTTAAACCAATGCATTGTCCCTAATGCATGCAAGTAAGCAAAGAAAGACAAATAAAAGGAAAAGGAAAACCTTACCTGAAGTTAAGTCCATGAGGGGGAGGTTGCTTGGGCAATGCAAGGAGAAAAGAAAAAGGAGAAACCTGCAAAACCAAAACTCTAGCCAAAAAGAAGACTATGTACTCAGCTAGACTAAGGCTTACTCCTAAAAACCAACCTAGAAACTAAAAACTAAGAAAACTAAGGAAACCTAAAAGTCGTGGGCACTAAGGTGGGCTAACTAGTGGTCATCCGAACCCCGCAAGTCCTGGTCCCTTTGGATGTCATACTAGAGACCTATGCTAGATAGTAGAGACTGTCTCTCTCACTAATGAAGTTAACGCTCCTTTCTAGACGCCTAAAACGATGAGCAGACTCACGACTCACCCTCAAGGCCTCCTCCGCCGTCTTGAGAGCACGATAATGTAACGATTTCTCTCTAACCTCCGCCTCATTATGATCTTCTCGATCATCGCCACGAGCTTCCTCCTAATGGTGCTCTTCCTCACCGCAGACCTCATCTCTGTGACCTCTAAAGTCGGAGATGGTAGTCCTGTAGATAGAGCCTTTAAGACTCACCCTCTCCTCATGCCTACTTATCTCAACACTCGACTCTCGGCAAAGCTCCGTGATCAAACATAGATGCCCGAAGCCTCCAATGGTGGCACAACGTCCGCTACGTGGGATGGAAAAATGAATAACCTTACCGATGTTAATAGACTTGCCCGTGCTGAGACAGTAGAGCAATTTCACTCTAACGTTGGTGACCTCGTTAAGATGGGTGACGAGCATCAATCTGGTACAAATGAAAGCATGCCAGATCTGATTGGAGATAGTTAAATTTGTCCCCCTAAGATGCACCGCCACGACGTTCGTACGGATCCAGTTGATCCCTGGCCCACAAAGGATCTCAGCGACGTGGACCTCATCAAATGGTTATTGCACTCTTAGAGAGCGTAGTTGTGCTCTCATACTGTCCCAAATAGTAAGCTCTCGAGTTTGGAGTGTAGAGGGCAGCGTAGCTACACTCTGCGCTGCGCTGCCCTGTTTTTAGTGTTCTCCCATCTTTTCTTCTATTTTTTTCACCCGGTTTTGGCTTGATTTGGTTCTTTCAACTTCTAAGCCTTATTTTCTTCATTATCAACTGAAAATCCACTAGCCAACAGATTAAATCCAATAAAAGCATCCCTAAATCAAAGGCAAATAAAGCACTTTTTAGGTGCTTTTCAGCGGGATGATAGTAGTACTATGGTGGTGCATCGGAATTACCATAGCCATAGAAGTGGGCAATCCATTCACGATGGGTGCAAGGCTTGGGCTCCCAATGACTATAGTGATCTTCCAAGGCATAGCTCGTCAGCATCGGGATACTTTGCAGTTGCCTTTCAGTTAAAAGTAGACAAGATCACCCAATGCTTATGAGCTTAGAAATCTGCTTGGCCTCTTCTTCTTCCCGTTCGACAGCTTGCCTTGTGCAAAATTCCGTGTTACCGCAAGTGTACGGGTCAAGTTATAATATAAGATGGTTAAGTTTCGAATATCGTTCCACTGAGGATCCAATTGTGAAGGTTTAAATCACTTAGCTATTCTAAAATTGAATCAATTTTCTTTGAGGATTCAACTTCAAGTTGTGAGTTAAGAAAGCAAATAAGGAAAGCAAGTAAATTTGCAATATAAGAATCAACGAGAGTTCTAGGGTATTGAATCCTTGTTTAATTAATTATGCAATATTCTAGAATTCATGGAATTTATTACAATTCACATGTTTAAGTCTAGAAACATAGTTCTGAGTTATTTTCTATAGAAAACAACATTTTCTCATGGAACCTACTTGATTACTAACATCTTGAAACCAATATAAGTCACATGGCAATAGGAGTAGTTTTTATCAACTTTTATTGTTAACCTAACTATTTGCATGAAAGATTAACAATAATTCATTATTATACATACAATTCCTTAGTTCATACATCTAATCTAACATGCATGGATGGCCAATCAACAAGAATTAAGCAGTATAACAATGAAAAGCATATTTATTATAACAAACCATGAAAAGTCTACAACATTAGCATAACTTCATAAACAATTCATCAACACCCTAAAACTAAAGAGTCTAGCCACTTATAGCTTTGGGTAACATGTTCAAGACAAAATTCAGCATATAAAGAGTGTAAAGAAAGAAAAACTCTATTGTAAAGAAGTCCTTGATTGAGGAGCAACCGCCAAGATGTCCTTGATCTTCACGTCGGAAACTCAAACGACACCAAACTCTCTCTCAAACTCTTTTCTCTCTTCCTTGCAGCCAACCCACTCTTTGAGGCTCTGTATTGTGTTGTCTGCCTAGGGTTGTTGGAAACCCTTCAATTTATAGACTTGGCCACCTAGATTTCTTTCCAAAATTCAAGATTGTTCAAATTAGGAAAGATGGCGCCGCAACGCTGACTGATATCAAAAGGTGGCGCTGCATCGCTATGAGATGGCGTCGCTGCACTGTGCGTCATTAATTCCTACCCTCAACACTATGCCGCAACGCCGTACCAATGCTGCTACGCTTCTTGTATAGCTGCTCTCGGGAAAAAGCATCATGGCAGCGTTGAATTGGCAATGCAACGTTGCCCTGTTTTTTTGGGGTTTTATGATTTTCTTCTCTTTTTCGCTTGATTTTGGCTCGGTTTGGTGCTCTTGGCTTTTTTGTTCTATGAACAGATTCACGAATTCTTCAGAAAAAATTGTGCTTTTAATTCTTATTTTCTTTATATTGACCTGAAAACCACTAGCAAACAAGTAAAATCTAATAGAAACTCCCTTAATTTAAGAGACTGAAAAGCACTTTTCAAGCGCTTTTCAAAGTGCTTTTCAACCATGCATGGTACATACCGTGCACTTTATTAGCCATGATAACCACACACAAGAAAGAAAGCAAATCAAAAGCAAAAGAATACCCTCGTTAAGGACTTAATTAAAAGAAACAAAAATGCAGATTCTCCAGCAATTGCGCCATTTTTAAAGACTTCTTTTTGGGCATCGTTTAATTCCCAAAAAGAACCTATCAAAAGAAATTTATAATACCAAATCCTACTTCTATCACTACGATGGAGTAGCAATAATGGTAAGTCCAGGTCAAACCACAGGGAATGCAGACTTTGTTTGGTTAAGCTAATTTCCTAATTAAAGCAATAAACATGGTGGGTTTGGTGTGACATGAAAATGGATTTACAAAAAATAAATGTTAAAAAGTAAAATAACAGGAAAACGTAATCAAGGTTAGGAATTCTAGTCTCAGGAGAAATTGGGATTCTTGTGTAACTTATATCATTGAAATATCTTAATGAACACTTAATCGATTATGCAATCACAACTACTTACTTGATTCATCCAAATTCATCGACGCAATAGGCAGCCTAATCATTTGAAATAAATTGAGCAAACATCCTAACCATTAACTGAAGCATGAAACCCTAATTAAACTACAAGCATCATATTCTAATTGGTTTTGATAGCAATCAATAAAACCAAGATCAAGCGCATTAAACCCTAGGAGTCAATTGTGTGATTAATTAATGGGAAAGCCCTAACCTACTTAACCCAGTTTCTTTGAATCTTGGTTAAGCATGCATTCTAAAACATATGGATAGCCTATATTCCTTAACATGCATACAGTAGCCCTTGAATGACATCCAACTATGAGCAATGTATCCTTTAAAGGTACCTAAGATTACTCATTCCTTAGGGACACTTTCTGCTCAAGAGAAATCATGAGTTACCTGACCGCTCCTGGCTACTCACACCCCCAAGTAAAAGGAGTAATCCCCTTTGAAAATTTCATACAGACTTTCTTTTACTCTAAAACAAGCTTTGCCTTCTACAACTTTGTTTTATTTACTTTACACTAGGTTTTTACTTCGCAACAAGAGTTTGGCAAAAACCTAAGCATGCATTACTAAATTGAGCTTCAGTTACTTAAAACTATTACTTAGGCTTTTTGATAACTTGTAGAAATACAAGTTATTATGGTCAGTATTTGAATTAATTAGAGTAACTTTAGAACTAAATGCATGATTTTGGTAGTTGAATTATGTAAAATGTATCACCATGCGTTGGCACTATTTACAAAAGAATATACCTAAAAAATTATGAGCTTTTTTGTTCTTAACGCAGGATTAAGAAGAAAAGAAGCACAAATAACCCAAGCACTAGAGACGAAGCTGCTACGAGAACAAATGGAAACCCATGCGTCGAGACTATGCGTTGAGATCATGCGTTGAGAAAAAGTAGATACGGACGCTTGGGCAAAAGCTGTCATGTCATTATGCAAAAAGACAACACGTTATCAGATCATGGTAGAACCAATGGGCCGACAATGTGAAAAGTTTACACAGCGGGGTAGGGAATTAATGCAAAGGTGTCAGGTCATCATGAGTTTCAACTTTTCAATGCCTATAAATGGCCCAAAGCTTCTCCAATCGAAAAAAGGGAGAAAAGAGAAAGAGAAACGAGTTCAAGAGGCAAAAGTTCTGCACAAATCCTCCTTCACCATAACCAGCCTCCATTTCGAGCTCTTTTGAGAGAAGGATTCTGAGAACTTTCAGAATCGTCTCCCAGTGAGTGAGAACCTTCACCCTATGAACTTTATGTATCAGATAGTAACCATCTCAAGCCTCCATGAAGCAAGACGTTGCCAGTGGCGGCTTGACGTCTTCCATTTCTGTTTTATCTCCATTTCCCTCCTTTTTACTTACGTTTTGTTAATGACATTCGAGAGAATGGTTTATTTTCTTAATATGAGTTTGATTGACGATTATCTTCCATCTATTTCCATATTAAATATCTTACACCATGTTGTTTGAATGCTAAATGAGTTAGATATTAGAGTTAGTTTTTCTTAAGCAATATGAAGTATGTTACATCCTGATTAATGCATATCATTAGCTTGCATAGCTTTGTCTGACAAACAAATGTAGTAAGCACGACTGTCTAGCTTGAGAGAGTAGATGGTTAATCTTTAGCATTTATCAAGACTAGATGAGGTGCAGAGATGTAGTTCATCTTTTGCCAATGCAAACTTACCATGCATCTTAGATATAAGATTAATGTGGCGTCGAAACATCGAGAGATGGATTCACAAACTCAGTTTGTAGGTATGTACTTATACTTAGATAGGCTTAAGTAATAACTAGCTCCTGCGTTAACTCTACTTTTATCGCATGGTTCCATTCATTCTCAACGCATGCTATCTGACACTAAACGACATTTGACTAACCATCACCGTGTCCACCTCATTGTTAGTTGTAGGAGATTTTATTCATTCTTTATGTATAGTTTTAGATACATACAACCAACTCATGCTCATATTACATGTATAGTTCACCGCATAGTCATGCATCTATTCTCAACACTTAGTTATTACAAATCCCTGTGTTCGATCCTGGACTCACCAGGAAACCTATAAGAGCTTATACTTGGGCTTTTATAGGAAAACTTGCTTAATCATGATTATACTTGAGTAATTCTCGACGCATCTTTGTACGGAAATTATCATATCTATTTTTGTGCAACAAGCTAAGAAACTCAATCTAAATCGAAAATAGAAATCCAACAACACTTTTCAAGGTGACAACAAGCATATGAACCAAATAACTCAATCCTAAGCCTTCAAGACTCTAAATAAGACAGTTACGTGCTTAAGAATGCAAGGGAATCATGAAAAAATTTTAAGTTTGGCCAAAAATCTTGCATACATGCTCATGATTCAAAATAAAGTGAATAAATGTTATCTAACACCTATCACAGAATTGTCATCATCACATTACATGTAGCACAATCATCATATCATCAAATAAACCACGAAGTATGAGCTCAGGTGCTCGAGGACTTGCCAGACATGCATATATACCCCACCCTCAACCTAAAATGAGACATTGTCCCCGATGTATCTCTAATCAAATAAAAAAAGAAATGAAGACAAGAGAACATAAAACCTCCCCTATAAGCATTTCCGTGCAAGGGTCTTTGAGGTGTAGTAGAAGGGCTCGCCTCTCCAGTAAGGGCAAATTTTTAACGTTGGTTGCTCGACGTGACCTGTCCCCTGTCAAGGTATGAAGAAATTCTCGTATTTCTCTAGTCCCTTCTTGGATGAGTCTATATAGGCTGGTAAGGCTATAAGGTTTCTCATCTTTTGAAGAGAACCAGACAGGTCGAATTTGGTATTTTTGATATATGGCAAAAAAGGAAAAATGAAAGAATTAAAAGACTTAAGCGGCTCGATCAAGCCTAAAGAAATAAAAGACTCAACAACTGACTATTAAGAATAGAAAGAAGGAAACTCATAAATATACGAAATACCAGATGACCAAATAGGGCGAGGTCTTTCGACCTCTAATTCTATCACTTGGGATTTGTCTGTGTAAAGTTGGCTTCTTCTTCTACCTCTGCTACTGGTCTCCATGGCAATGGGTCCTCATCATCCTCTTCATCATCAAAGTACATTACCCTCGTGGTGGGGCGCCTCGGTAGTCTCAAGGTGATGAAGCTCCAATTGGGATTCTTCTAGCATTCTAACTGAGTCAATAATTTGAGCAAGTTTATCACTCAAATGCTACATCTCAGCTCTAGTCTTTGTCGGATTACTTTCTCTAAAAAACCCCTTCTTATGCAAATTAATTGCTTAATAATTTCTTGAAACCAAGTTAAGAAGCATAGCATTAAGATTAGTCATGATCAACTTTCTCTAATAACCTAGTTATTTTCACGAGAGATTAGTAGAGATTCAATACCATAGATCCAATTAGACATACAATCACTCAATCATATATCTAACCTAAGACTTATTGATGATCAATCAATAAAGAATAAGCACAATAGCATTGAAAAATATATCATTCAACAACATTGAAAAATATATCATTCAACAACATCCATGAAAAGTACTAAGTCATTGACATAAATCCATAATTAAATCATCCAACACCCTAAAACAATGAGTTTAGCCACACATAGTCAGCAAATACATATTCGCATATGAGTTCTCAAGCATGAAAGTAAAGAGAAAGAGAAACTTAGGAAGAAAAACTCTTGAATTGTTTCCTGGTGTTGCATTCCTTCGATCTCCACTTGATTGTAGCAAACTCACACTTTTTGGGCTCACTTTTTCTCTCGAATTTCGTGTGCCTTCTCTTGGGGACTTTTTTATGTATTTTCTTGATGTCTAGGGTTGCTGAGAATCCCTCAATATATAGAAGTGACAGCTCAAAATTCTTACCAAAAATAAAGATTTTTCAAAATAGGAAAGCTAGCGCCGCTGCGCTCTTGGAGAGCTAGCACAGGAACGTTGTCCGTCATTAAAAGGCATGAGCAGTGACACTGTCTATCATAAAAGTTGGGTTTCATAGCATTACGATGCTCTAAGCAAGCGCAACGATGCCCCAACAATTGCTAATTTTTTATTCTCTCGGGTCTAGAGCGCAGTGGGGCAGAACAACAACGCTCTCGGCTGTGCTTCCCTGTTTTCTAGGATTTTTCCACTTTTTCTTTCGGTTGTTGCTTGGTTTGGTTCTTTTTGCTTTAGACACTTAATTTCTTCATTATCACCTAAAAACCACTAGCAAACACATTAAATAAAAAAAAAAGGAATCCCTAAATCAAAGGCAAGAAAGCATTTTTTAGGTGCTTTTCAGCTACTTTATAGTTTCCTTTCTACCAACATTAGAACAAATGAGACAAGATTGCTAAGCATACTTATGAGCCCAGAAATCTGCTTAGCCTCTTCTTCTTGCCATTCAACAGCTTGTATTTGATGCAAATTTTCCGCGTTAACTGCAGGTGTAAGGGTCAAGTTATAATATAAGACGGTTAAGTCCAAATATCGTTCCACTGAGGATCCAATTGTGAAGGTTTAAGTTACTTAGCTATTCTATAATTGAATCAAATTTTATTTGAGGATTGGAATGTAAGTTGTAATTTTGGAAATAAAACTAAAGAAGGAAAGCAATTAAATAAGAAACACAAGAGTAGAAGAGAGTTCTAGGGTAATGAATCCTTGTTTACTTCATCATGCAACATTCTAGGATTCATGGATTTTATTGCAATTCATATGCTTTTAAGACTAGAAAATAAATCCAAGTTATTTTCTCTAAAAAAACAACATTTTATCATGCAACTCAATTGGTTACTAATTTCGAATTACATGGCATTAAGAGTAGTCTTTAGCAACTTTTATTGTTAACTTAACTATTTTCATGAGAGATTAACAACAATTCATTGTTATAGATCTAGTTAGACATATAATCTTTCAACCATACATCTAACCTAACATTCAAGGATGGCCAATCAATCAAGAATTAAGCACAATAACAATGAAAAGTATACTCATTACAACAAAACTATGAATAGTCTACAATATCAACATAACTTCATACACAATTCATCAATACCCTAAAATTAAGAGTTTAGGCACTCATATCGTGACGCTGCTAGATGGCGTTGTTGCACTACCGTCATTGAAAGATGGCATCGTCGCGCTGTTGGATGGTGCCACGGTACTGTGCGTCATGAAAGCCTACCCTCGGCGTCATGCTGTAGCGTTACGACGGTGCTGCTGCGCTAAAGGCAGAGGCCACTCTCGAAAAAACGTGTCGCGGCAATGTCGTACCGGCATCGTGATGCTGCCCTGTTTTTGGTAGATTTGGATTTTTCTTCACTTTTTCACTAGATTCTAGCTCAATTTTGATCTTTTAGCTTTCACTTCTAATTTTCTTTATTTTGACCTGAAAACCACTAGCAAACAAGTAAAATCTAATATAAACTCCCTTAATTTGAGAGAAGAGAAAGCATTTTTCAAGCGCTTTTCACCACCCTAAACTTAGAGATTTGCTAGTCCCGAGTAAAGAATAGAATCAAATAAAGGAAGTGTAGATGAATAAGTGTGCATTCGACTCATGTCTCAGAGAATAGCATTTAAGAGCTTAAGTAGAAACATGCAAGCATATCTATATTGGTATAATCATTCAAGGCGAAATCTTGCTATCTCCCACGTGTATGTATGCAAACCTCATTCAATTTAAAATGCTAAAACTCAAATTGGGACTTAAGAGAGCTTCCTTAGTTTTCCCCTTACTATAGTTCATGCACCAATCTTCAAGCATCCACACATTTCAAGAGAGTAATATGTTCACTAAGGTGCCATTCGGTCATACATTTTTTATCATGGGCCCTAAACTTGCATTCTTTACCTAGGGGTACTAGCTTTCACACATTCACTATAGGGACTTGTACCTAGTCGATTCCCAGGCGTTCTTACTGATCAAAGCAAAGGCAGCTCTTTTTACCCTCATCCATGCATACTCATTACAAGTATAACATTTAAAAAGATTGACATATAAAGCTCATATATTTTGTGTACACTTTTTTTTTTTTTTTATCAATGGCTTGTATACTCTTTTCTTTTTCCTTAGTCCAAGATTACAAACAATCATGCATTTCTACTCTCTAACCGGTGAGGAGTGACAACCAAATACACCCAACTTAATCAGTTTTTTAGTTAAAGATTCTAAACTAAAGTGGCAACGTGCTCAAGAATATGGGAGATTTTAAGAGGGATTTAAATGAATTTAACTCAAGATAAATGCTATTCTATTTCCACAATAAGCATCTATCATGCAAATTTGAATCTCATCATGGGAAATCAACATCAAAGCACACAACCATAAAAAACATTCCCATTAACTTTGGAAGCTCCCAAAATTTTCAAAATTTTTTAAAATTTCATTAACATGCATATGATCATTACAACCTCACAAACTTGGTGAAAGGAGTACATTTTGTGATGAACCAAGATCCTGAAAACAAAGCATATGTGTGACTCAAAGATTAATTGAAAATAAAAATAAAAAGAAACAGAAATTGGGTTGCCTCCCAAAAAGCGCTTTGTTTAACGTCTTCTAGCTAGACGAGGCTCACAAGTAACGGCGGATCCCAAGGTGATTTCTTCATCCCATGCTGTGGATCACCTAGAACTTTTAGTTTTCGCCCACATTGACACTAAAAAACATATTCATTAACATTTAGTGGGTTGGTCAACAATTCGTTGTCAAGTTGAACATCATCTTTTCTAATTAATCGAGTATCATTAGGGAATCATCATTATGAAATTTTACCGGACTCACCACTTCATTTTTAACATGCTTCTTCATGATTTTTTCATAATTCATTTTAGGTTTTGGAGACATGCAAGAAGAACTAGGAAAATTATCACAACTAGAAACATACTTCATAGGATTTTCTAATTTAAAATCAAGTATGCCATTAGGCTTACCACTCAAAGAGGATCATCATGCATAGAGTTCTTATTAGAAGAGGTGGGCGATGTTACCTCGTGATGCCATTAAGTATGCCATTACTCTTACCACTTTTCATGTTAACCGCAAGTGTATGGGTCAAGTTATAATATAAGACGGTTAAGTCCGAATATCATTCCACTGAGGATCCAATTGTGAAGGTTTAAGTTACTTAGCTATTATATAATTGAATCAATTTTATTTGAGGATTGGAATTTAAGTTGTAATTTTGGAAATAAAACTAAGAAGGAAAGAAATTAAATAAGAAACACAAGAGTAGAAGAGAGTTCTAGGGTAATGAATCCTTGTTTACTTCATCATGCAATATTCAAGGGTTCATGGATTTTATTGCAATTCATATGCTTTTAAGTCTAGAAACATAAATCCATGTTATTTTCTCTCAAAAACAACGTTTTCTCATGCAACTCAATTGATTACTAATTTCTTGAAACCAATACAAATTACATTGCATTAAGAGCAGTCTTTAGGAACTTTCATTGTTAAGCTAACTATTTTCATGAGAGATTAACAACAATTCATTGTTATAGATCTAGTTAGACATACAATCTCTCAACCATACATCTAACCTAACATTCAAGGATGGCCAATCAATCAAGAATTAAGCACAATAACAATGAAAAGCATACTCATTACAACAAAACCATGAATAGTCTGCAATATCAACATAACTTCATACACAATTCATCAATACCCAAAACTAAAGAGTTTAGGCACTCATAGCTTTAAGCAACATGTTCACAAATAAATTAAACATAGAAAGAGTGTAAAGAAAGGGAAACTCTACTAAAAAGAGACTCTTAATTGAGAAAGCACAGTCAAGAGATCCTTAGTCTTCACATCGGAACATGAATGGCACCACGACTCTCTCTCGAACTCTTTTCTCTCTTCCTTGCAGCTAACTCACTCTTTGGACTCTCTAATGAACTTTTTATCAATTCTTTTATTCTTGTGTCTCCTATGTCTTTAGGGTTGCTGAAAAGCCTCCAATTTATAGAGTTGGCCGCCCAAAATTCTTTCCGAAAACATAAAATTTTCAAATATGGAAAGATAGCGCCTCTGCGCTGACCATCAGTGAAGGATGGCGTCGCCGCGACGTTATGCGTCATGAAAGGCTACCCTCGACACCGTGCCACAGCATCGCAACGGTGCTACTGCGCTGAAGGCAGAGGCTGCTCTCGAGAAAAAGCGTCACGGCAGTGCTGTACCGGCGCCGCGTCACTATCCTGTTTTTGGCATATTTGGATTTTTCTTCATTTTTTCACTGGATTCTGGCTCGGTTTTGATCTTTTGGCTTTCACTTCGCTTTATTTTGACCTCAAAACCACTAGCAAATAAGTGAAATCTAATATAAACTCCCTTAATTTGAGATAATAGAAAGCTATTTTCAAGTGCTTTGCAATCTTGCGCACCACACATGGTACATAATGTGCGCTCTGTCAGCCATGATAACTTGACACAAGAAAGAAACCAAATCAAAAGCAAAAGAATGCCCTAACTTGGGACCTTAACTAAATGAAAAACGAACTGGCTTCCCCGGCAATGTTGCCATTTTGATGGAGATCCTTTTTGGGCATCGTTTAATTCCCACAAAAAACCTATCAAAAGAAATTTATAATACCGAATACTACTCCTATTACTACGATGGAATAGCAACAGTAGTAAGTTCGGGTCAAACCATATGGACTATAGACTTTGTTTCCTTAAGCTAATTTTCTAATTAAAGCGATAAATGTGGGGGGTTTGGTGTGACATGAAAATGGATGCATGAAAAATAACTGCTAAAAAGTAAAATAATGGGAAAATGTAATCAAGGGTAGGAATTCTAGTCTCAGGAGAAAATTAGGATTCTTGTGTAACTTCTATCATTGAAATGTCTTAACAAACTCGTAATCGATTATGCAATCAGAACTACTTACTCGATTCATTTAAATTCATCGACGCAATAGGCAACCTAATCATTTCAAATAAATCGAACAAACGTCCTAGCCATTAATTAAAGCATTACGACCTAATTTAAACTACATGCCCCGAATTCTAATTGGGTTCGATAGTGATAAATTAAAACAAAAAACAAGCACATTAAGCTCTAGGATTCAATTGTGTGATTAATTAGTGGGAAAGCCCTAATCTAATTAACCTAGTTTCTTTGAGTCTAGGTTAAGCATACATTCTAAAGCCTATGGATACCCTATATTCCTTAACATGCAAACATTAACCCTTGCTACTTATCGATTTTAGGTATGAACAAACATAAAGAAACATGCGAGCAAAAATCAATAGCTTGGGCATACATTCAAGGTAAGGTGCATCAATCCAACCAAAAACATACATCAAGGAATAAAAATAGATTCAAAAAGAAATAATCATAATGTGAATTCATTAAAACAAGTCTCAATAGTTACACAAGAGTTCCTCCCAAGAATTAAAATTACTGGTATATATATATATATATATATATATTATAAGTTATAACTTTCACTTTAAGTTCTAGGGTTTTGTTTCCATGCTGCATCTATTTCCACTCATCTCCACCTCTTGCTTATCAAGCATACGCTTCCCAATTCCATTTTTCGATTTGTCGATTTGTCTTTTCCACCTCTCCCTCTTTCGATTCATATTCAGTCGTTCGTCAGCTTCATTTTCGATCCCGTCCGCCTCTTTCCCTTGTCAATTCGTCTTCTCCAACTCTCTGTTTGTTAGCTTCAACATTTAGCCATTATATATTGAAAAAGCAAAGATCAAGTATTTCAAAAATCAAGATATACTGTGTACTATACTACATACGAGTATCTTACCTGAATTAAAGGCTTCTGACAATTGATATAGCAGGAAATATATGATGGTAAATGTGAAATATATGATGACAAAAGTAGTTACATTTGGAAAGATACTATCACAAACTAGCTACATATGAAAATATTGAAAAAACACAGTATATAGGAAAAACACAGTAAATATCATGGTATATTAATGAACAATTAAAATAATACAATAAAACAAGGAATAATACGGACTACCCATCAAAACTAGCTATGTTTGTGATTATGTATAGTGAAACAATGTAATATACTGAATATACCTAGTATATAATAACACTCGTTAACATACATGAACAAAACAAAATTCTGACATTGAAATAAACTAAAGAAAAAACAAAAATGAAAGCCTTCTCAATTAACTTAGGCTATTAGTATAAAAAATCCCTCTAATAACATACCCATAAGAAACTCGAATAGAAATGAACGATACTAGTTACCCAAAGTTGAAGATATGTCTTGTCACAATCAGAATAGTAAATTTGACTTATCGAAAAAATTGAAAAAGTATAAGAAAAATAGGAGGAAATGGAGTCAATTGGACAAACCCAGCCAACAACGAGCAAAGAAAGGTGGAAGAAAACTGCAATTGTAAGAAAAATTGAAGGTGAAAATGGAGTCAACAACAACTCAACCAACGACAAATAAAGAAAGCGGAAGAAAATTGCACAATACAAACGGTAAAATGTTAAACCCCAATTACCTAAACGTATTCCTAAAATATATTGATTTTTACCTTAACAGTAAGAGGATTCAATAAAAAACATTAAATGAAAACACACCCATTAAATACAATATGTATATATCGTATTTAATGCTACAAAAATAAAAAAGTAATTACCTATTAAAATCGTTGACATTTTTTCTATTAATAAAAAATGTAAAAAGAAAAAATAATAATTAGTAAGAGAGAGAATGTGCAACAGGATTAAATTTGTCTTAAATTTTTGCACGATGCGAGAACGTATTTTCTTATCTAAGCTTCTTCCCTGTGTATTCGCTCCCCCATCGCAGAAATGAGTATATGTAATTTACTTCAAGCTTATGCTATTTATGACATGACATATTGCTTTTCAAGTAAGCTACATCTTTAATTGTTCTTAATCATATATCATCTAACATTCTACTTACATAAAGTGATTCTGAAATCGCAACTAGGCTAAATATCAACATGAATAAATCCACGATTTCTGTGGTCAATGTCAGTAGAAGCAGAACAAAGGAGATTGCAAACAGATGCGGTTTAACTCAACATTTCCTTCCCATTAGCTACTTGCGAGTCCCACTTGGAGGCAAGCCTCACTCCAAAGTTTTTTTGAGCCGATCACAGAGAAGATCCAAAAAAAACTCAGCAATTGGAAATATTCCTATATTTCCAAAGGAGGCAAACACACTCTAATTCACTCATCCCTTGCCAGCCTTCCTACATACATACCTGATGACAGTCTTCAAAGCCCCCAAATCCGTTTATAAAAATATTGAAAAGCATTGGAGAAACTTCCTTTGGAAAGAAAAAAATGGTGGATGTAGTACTCATCTCATCAATTGGGAGATGGTTACTTCCCCAAAAGATAAGGGTGGGCTCGGCATAAATAGATTGGAAGATACAAATTTCTTCCTGCTTTGCAAATGGCTGTGCAAATTCCACGAAGAGGAAAACCCTCCCTTGCCAAATACAAGCTCAATTTTGTGGGGGATATCCCAACAACAAGCAGGTTCTGTAGCAACAAATCCCCCTGGATGTCCATAGTCAAAGGCCTCGACTGGTTCAAAACCATCTATCCTAGAAGATAAACAACGAAGAAAAAATCTCTTTTTGGAAAGGTATTTGGCAGAAAAGGAGTCTTTTGGCTAAAAACTTCCCCAAATTGTTTGCTCTGTCATAAATTCCAAATGGAACTATTAGAGATGCGTGGAATGGTGAGAAGTTGGACTGGGATATACACCCTAGAAGACCCTTAAGGGATAGAGAGCAGAATATCTGGAATGATCTCAAAGAAAGCTTTATTATACCAAATGACAACAGAGGAAGGGACAGACCTATATGGAAAATTGATTCCAATGGGGGCTTTCAAAGCCTCAACCGTTAAAGAAGCTTTATTCAATCAAACAACTAGATTATCTCCACCGCTTGAAGCAGATAAATACAAGAAGATGAGGAAATCACATATCCCTAAAAAGTGCAAATTCTTTGTATGGACTTTGTTCCACACAAGCATCAATACTATGGAGAATTTACAAACAAAGCTTACAGAATTCAAATTCAACCCCAACTCGTGTATCCTCTACCAGAAACACAATGAAAACATGAACCATCTCTTCATTTGGTGCAAATCAGATTTGCTTGGGCTTATCTCTAGCCCTTTAATCAACTTTTGTAATCCCTTCACCCTTATTGAATATCAATGAAAAGGAAGATGATAAGGGTGTGAAGAAGATGTCCACCTAGTAGAGATGTTTGGGTGCACCCCTACCCACTGTATTCTCTTCGAAAAAAAATAATAATAATAAAAAGTGATTCTGAAACAACCTAAAAAATCATCTGAAACTAGAAGCAAAAAGTTCCCATAAGTTGTAAATAAATTACAACGCTTACAAAGAAATTGCGAAGGCCTAAACCAAGTTTTTCTACCTAAGACTCAACATATAAACATGAGTCCTTGATGAAACAAATCTTACTCAGATCATGTGGAGGGTCCTTACCCAAAATGTTTAAAGCCTCCGAAAGATTTACTGACACAAATCTTGCTTCAAACTCACCACGTTATTAAGAGCGTCCAAAAGTAGTTTACAACGTCCTTATTAAATCTTACTCAAAATGATTTAGATCCTTGCTGGTTGGTGATGGAATAATCTAAACTAGCCTGTATTTTTAGCACTGTGGGTAACTCTAAACTTAAGTCGATTGAGCATGGGGTCATCGTTCAACCTTACCGAAAGAGAACAAAGAGTGAGTGCTACATAATGTAAAAAATGTTTGGGTCATGTTTAAGGATGCCAAAAATTGTTGCAGAAGTTGTGGTGTGGCTGCAGAATGAATGGTCGGCTAAAGTAGAGCGTTGCGAAGAGGAGGAACAGTGTGGTCGGAGAACAACCCAACTACTCGAGGAAGAGGCAGTTGTTGTACAAGAGTTATTGCTCGTTGTAGGTCTCGCATTGTCACCCGTCGGAATCAGTCTTGTGTGTGAATTGCGTTTTGGAAAGGAGAAGCCATGTGTAGAGCGTGGGTTGAACGGCTGAATAACACTGATGGAGAAATGAAGATTTTGGGGTAAGGTTTTCTTTTTAATTTGCTTTCTTGACTTATTTGACGTTTAAAACATCACAAGTAATTTATGCAAATTTTTCGTACCTTTAAAATCTCAAGTTTTATGTTAGCTCGAGGAAATTAAATTTTGAGAAATTCCGACACCACCACCACCTTTTTTCTTTTTTATTATTATTTTTTTATTTTATGTTTCTCCTAAAAACTACCCATTACTTGACAATTTTTTATATAAAAAAATCAACGTGATGTGAATTTTTGTTACAGTGGTTTGTATATTCATGATTAGTTATATTCTTGTTGTAAATTTTTCTTCTCCACAATTGTTGTGGGAATTTAAGATCGAACCTTCCATCCTTAAAAAGAAGTTTATTCCAATTACATTGAGCTAATCTCACTTTATCTATTCTTATTGCAAATTAATCCAATTTATTCACCGGATATATGAAAATTTTTGTTATAGTGGTTTGTATATTTATGATTAGTTATATTCTTGTTGTAAATCTTTCTTCTCCACAACAATTGTTGGAATTCAAGATCAAACCTCCAACCCTTAAAAGAAGTTTATTCCAATTACATTGAGCTAATCTCACTTTATCTATTCTTATTGCAAATTAATCCAATTTATGCACAGGATATATGAAGCCTCTCATTGTGAACATTCATGTAATTATATATATATATATATATATATATTTGCAAAGGATAATTATATATTTTTCTTCCATCTATCCTAATTATTTTCTAGTTATACATAGAAATATTTTCTTGTTTCTGTAATTATGGATAATCTCAAAAACACTCGCAGCAATCCACTGATCAAACACCAAAAGTTATTTCCATTATACTTTCATACACAACATTTTATTTATAAAAAAAAAAAAAAAAAAAAAAAAAAAAAACATGTTCTTATTATGAAACCACAGGAAACATCAAAATAGGGTGAAAGCGTAACTAATTAACTAACTCGGTGGTGGTGCAAGGCCAGCCTTTATGCTTTGAATAACAACCACATCAGTCTTGAAAGCCTGAGCAAGAACCTCATCACTAATCCCACTGGTAAACACGGTTGGGGGCAAAGACACGGTGCCAGGGTTAGCACTGGCGAAGGCAGCAATGGCGGTGGCGGAGTTTCGAGGGTCCGCATTGAACTGGAAATGGACCAACCCTTTAGGGAACAAAAACATGTCCCCAAGCTGAAGGGTCTGGTTGAAGAGCTGGTTGGTGGTATCAACGAAGCCGACCTGGAGGCTGCCGCTGACAACGAGGAGGAGCTCGGCGGAGCGAGGGTGGGTGTGTGGCGGGTTGAGGGAGCCGGCAGGGTACTGGAGGATGGCCATAGAGACACTCTGGCTGAGAAGGGCTGGGAACTCAACGAAGGTGGCTTTTGTGGGTTTGAAATTTGGAGGGAATTCAGTGAAGGCTGAGCGAAGGCCTGTGAAGGTGAAGAAAGTACCGTTGGCGGTGGCGCCTAGTGGGAATGTCAAGTAGTCCACGATCGGATCTGGGTCGCCGGATTCCGCCGTGGAAAAGATGCCTAAAATGAAGAAGAATAATAATGTAACTGATTTTGTAGAGAGGAAAGCCATTTTGGAGATGAGTTGAATTTGAGATCCAACAAGCTAATTAAGGTGTGATTTTATAGGGGAAAAGGAGTGGGAAATTGTGGAGGATATATGTCAAAAAGCGAAAGACTTCATAATTTATAGAGCAAGGTACCCCTCAAATCCCATTGCTTCCCCTCCCTCCACCCAACCAACAAAATAATTTTTTATATATATATTTTTAAATAAAATAAATTACCATGTGACGATTTTTAACCGGTTGAACAATAGAAGATTCCACCCAAATTTTTACTAATTTATAATGAAAATTACCTAGTGCATCTTAGACTATATTATATTTTTTGTTTTCTGAATTTTTTTGGTGAGAATGGAAGTAATGGATCTTGAAACGTAACTAGTAACTAAGTATTACCTTTTTTTTTTTTTTTTTTTTT
>QLSR01000100.1:4393496-4450062 GCA_031780015.1 Citrullus colocynthis | reverse complement strand
AAAAAAGAAAAAAAAAAAAAAAAAAAAAGCCAAGCTTAATTTTTAGCTTAGGAAAGAAATGAATTATAATAAATTAGAAATGAAAAAGAAAAAAAGGAAAACCTTGGTTTCAATAAATCTTAAATTTAATTACAATCACAGAATTTTACTTTTGATAGATCATAAACTACCTTGGTTTCATTCTCCATGCTCAAAGCTAGCAATTATTATAGCTTTTTTTTTTTTTTTTTTCCCTTCTAGTGCACCAATACACATCATTAACTCTTTAATGGGCATTTCGTCCAAGTGATTATTGTCGCATTATTTCTGTTGGATTTTATAGAAATTTCCTGCAACCGAGTTTGCCAAAAACAAATACTATTAGTGACTTTCCCTTAAATAGAGCACCTTGCTCTTCTTTCTCAACCAATCTATCCAAATAGCAAACTCTGAGTATGAAAGTATGATCACTAGTCTTACACCCATTTAGTATATCATAAGCTTTTTTGTGACAGTCAAGTTTGCATATGAAAATGGTGAGGAGTCATTTCCAACAAAATAATTACAAGAAAAGTAAACTAAATTGTGTATTGAAATACATAAGATGAAAACATGATAAAAAGGAGGTTGAAATGGACATACTAGCCATGGGCAAACACCTTTGGACAATCATGACCATGATGCTTTGTGTCACGGTCATACTTTTTCAACCGTGCAGCATCATGATTCATGCTTGATCATGGTCAGCCTTAAGGGAAACACAAGTCCCAACCTATATTTTGCCCATTCTTTTTAAGCTTCGTCGGACCTTAAGCGAGACTCTTGCGTCCTCAACCGCATTGAACTCATGCGAAACTGACTTTATTCGGTCTACACGTCGCTTGTACGTGCGACTTCTCTTCTTTCTTCACCATGATTCTCAACAACCCAACCCCCATAATTTTGTATCGGTTCGAAACCTTACCGGGACGAGTTTAGACCCTTTATCGAGCCAAACAGGCTTGTGATACTCTACCGGGGCTTGCTTGGACATTAGACTACTTATCGAGACAACTCAGGCAAATACCATGCTAACGGGGCTATCGAGTCCCACTGACACTTTTGGATATCATCCCGAGTATCGAGACAACATCAGCTTTCTCTCTCCTGCTCGGGTCAGCTTATCGAGAACCCACATGATCACCCCATGGGTATTTTTCCAACTTGAGATCTTCTGGACATCCATCCATCCGGATATCCCTGGGAATGGAGCTTTCCGTGTCCATGCCAGGTCAATGCCGAGCCAAGATGGCATACCGGGTACTATATCGAACCTCCAGCCCATGGGAAGGGGCGCAATGCCGGCACACCCGTGCCATCCGACACTGTCCATCGAGATCCCATTCCCAATGGAAGACGCCCAAGACACTCATCTTGTAGCATTCGCCCACGCCATGACACACTCGTGTGCTACAGGGTAGCTCACTTAAGTCGCAGGGCCCAGGGGTGGTGGAAAGCTGACACCATGCCTCCCCCTATAGTACATTCTGAACAATTTTATCTTTGGCACCCATGCATATGCAAAGTGGCGAGTGGTCACTCACCAGCGTATAGCGCTCGTCTGAATTCCGATTGACATGGAATTCAACGTGCTTCCATCTTCCATCAATATGGAACTAACTCTAGAGCCGCTCACCCAAACTCACGACGAGACCCCTACTTCTGAGGTCATGGCCCCCACCGGGCTTGTCGTTGACATTGCCAATGGCACCAATGCTCGTCTTCTTGCTTGTTGTTCAGCTTGACATGCTTGCTCACTTATCTTGGTGTGTTGAATGATGCACCGTCCTCCTCGGTCGCATCACGACACTTCACTCGGCCCTCTGTCATTGCCAGATGTGTCGACACCCTGGTGTCGCCACTACACTATCTGCACAAGTGGGGTCACAATCTACTGTCTCAAGTTAGATTGTGACACTTTGCATCCTTGTAGGCGTTAGGTGCCTAGATTTTGTTTGACTTTGTTTGGGGGTAATATCCCTGAGCATTCGTTCATTGTTTGGTCGGTGATGAAGGACAGGTTAAGGTACTAGTGAATGGTTGTATCAGTACGCTGCTTCACTACCTACTACTTGTAAGTGTGTGTTCAGGTGGGTGGTTTGGAGTGGTGATAAGTGGCATATTTATATCACTTATAGGCTTAATGCTTTAGTTAATTTTTGTATGAAGGTAGTTGGGCTTTCATGTGTTATTTGTTTAAATTTCAAGCATTTGAGAAATTAGAGTATAATAGAAGAATTTATGGATAAATTGGAGGTTTTTGGGGGATTAAAGTGGACCAAACAAGAAAGGTCAAAGAGTGAGAAGATGAGGCCAAAGAGCCAAAAGAGCGTTGCAACGGAAGGAAAAAAAAAAAAGCGTTGTGGTGCATTCTATATTTTTATCTTCTAATTCTTTGTGAAGGACAGTAAGTTAATATCTAATTAGAATTCCTAAAGTGTCTAAGGAACCTAAATAGGTTAGGATTAAGATTTTTTGACCTTCCCTCAAACCATTTACTACATTCTAAGGAGAGGCCAATTAGAGGGAAAAGTCTCTTAAAAATTTATGCACATTGAAGAAGTTGTGGAGTCACATCTTGAGAGCTATAGAAAACACTCAAAGCTTGAAATCGTGAAGCTCACAAGGGGAATGAACGTGGCACGCCTTAGGAGTTATTATTTCTTGGCTCCTCTATTGGTCTTCTAGTTGCCTCTACCTCGTTTGTGAGGTGTTTCTCTATGATTTCTTTGTTGCTTTGGCTCTGGGTTGTTGGTTCCTCATGTTTCTGCATTAATACATAACTTTTGCACTAAAAAACATGAAAGTGCTATTATGAAAATTACAATTGGATTACTAAAATGTATTTTAAAATAATTTTGAATGCTTTTCATTAACATATGGGAAGAATGCCTACCTTAAAATTTCTTTGTTCAGAATACATATTTCATACCAATTGAACTAATAAGTTTTACAAGAAGCTGACAAATTATAATTAATTTGCCTGACATATGTGCAACAGGCTAGATTGAAATTAAAATGGAGGAAATTGAAAGTTATGTTTGTACAAATGAATTCAATCCGCACAAAAAGTATTAGGATGACGTGCGTACGATGACATCTTAATAATATTCAATCATAACAGTAAACTAAGGTGTGATTTATCATCATATACGTTATTCAATTAACAGCCCCACATGTTCTTCTAATCTCCCCTTCTGAGCCGCCAGTAAGAACTTGAATTCTTCCCATCTTGATCAATGCTTGTCCAAACTTGAAGGCGAAGTCGGATCGGAACGCCACATTCCATACGAAGTCCTTTGTCAATGGATCCAAAGCAAGCTGTTGATCAATTTCCAATATTCCTCTTTGTTGCGATATCTGCCTATAAAACGATTTGTCAACGACGAAAGAACTCATACGGTTCTGGTCAAGAAATACGGTGTTGTCGTCGTTGGAATCTTGAGGGCATTGGCTTTGTAGGTCATTGAGAAACCACGGATCGATGGTGGGGTCCGGTCCCCCTGTGTCTTTGTAATTATAGAGGCGATCCTTGAAGAAAATGCATTGTGATACACCAACAGTGTGGCCACCTGCTTGTGTTTAATTTCAAGCAAACAGAAATGATCACAAACTTTAAGCTTTTTCGTGAGAAGCTAGCCTTTGTGTTTTTAGTTTGCTTATGCTTTGCCATTTTGGGCAAATTTCAAAAAATTAAAAAAAAAAAAAAATGAAAAGGCAAAGATCGATTTCCACCCCTGACCTTTGGAGTTGTAGGATCAATTAATTAAAATGTTATAAATTTATAATTGTATCCACTAAAATCTTAAACTTTATAGCAGCAGATTTTATTAAATTTGAGGTAATTGTCATATGTCGCCCTCTACTATTTTACTTTACTTATTTAGAAAGAATTACGTGATAATTTATTTGTTGCTCCGGGGTGATTCTTTAGAAGAATAATGAAACTAAGCGAAACTAACTATAAATTATTAACAGATGGTCCAAATTGATGGTTCCAATTGATACAATCGAAAGTTTAGAGTATAAATTCATATTTTTCCTATATTTTTCTAGGATGAAATTACAATTGTAACATTTTATGTCCAATAAAGGTTTTCAAGTGAGCATATAGCATAACGTAGCACGAGCATATACGTTTTGGATTTTATATCCTGAAACTCGTGATTAGTAAATGATAAATATATTTTATTTTCAATAAAATTGATATTGAAATGTATTCAACATAGATGACATTGAATATGTAAGTTATGTATAAATCTAAAATCCAATAAACTAAAAACCTCTGGCTATAACTTGAATACTTAGACTTTATGTGAAGACATAAAAATAGATCAAGTTTAAGTAAAAGCCAAACGATCTATAGTATAGACACAAGGTTGGGTATCTTATCTTAGAGACACTATAGATGCAACCCACTTTATATTTGATACGAACGATGTTATCCTATATTGTTCATGTAAAGACGTGAAGTGGGGGCATCCTGTGTAATGAATTTACTTAAGATTGGACCATGAGATAATTACTTTTACTTTATAACACTGTTTACTGATAAGACCAATTATTTAAATATGACGATTAGGTAACTCGATTTTAATCTTGAGCTAACTATGAACTCTTGTTTATTTGGGATTATCCTTTAATCTGCATGGGTGTGGCTCGAGTTCACCGACTCAATAAGCTTACCATTTTAGGGATAAGACTAGGTAAATAGCTAGGGACATAATCTTGCAAGATGAAATTCGTTCCTACCTTATTCAAGGTTAGTAGAGAATTTGTTCTCGTAAGTACTAACTCTGAATGTTGGACAAGGGGCCCACCCTCTCATTGGCCCGATAGGGACTCAGTTTGGTGGTTGGATCATAAACTAATTGTTCATTAGAGGATCAGTGGGACTTAAGGAACAATATTTAATTACAGGGGGTAAAACGGTAATTTTGACCCAACTGTAATTACAAACAACCTGTGAATGATCGATTTACTAATCATGGTTATACCAAGTAGACAAAAATATATTTACGGTGAGGAGAGTACTACTACTGGGCTATAATGGAATGTCTTGGTAGTTAAAAAATTTTAATTAACTAGGTTAAAGAGCTTAGCTAGTTAATTTTGGATTGTTGCAGCCCATGATCTTTAGGTGTATTAGGTTCCATTGTTAGCTCATAACGGACTGAACCTTAGAATAGTGTGATGAGAGAATTTGAAAAAGTTTAAATTTAGTTTAAGGAGTAAGTAAAAGATTTTGCTTAAACATATAGTTATTTAATTATGAACTAAATGATATTGAAGAGTTAGAAAATATTTAAATATGATTTAAATATTAACCACATGAATAGAGATTCATTAGATTGGAAAATGTCGAGATAAGTGGAAAAAATATTAATTTAATAGAATTAATTAAATTGTTTAATTAATTTTTTTATTTAAAATTAATTAAATGAATTTATTTTAATTAGAAAAAGAAATAAATTCATTTTTAAAACAATTTTGGGAAAATCAAATTTTGCATGAACTAAGTAGGAGGTGGATGTTTTTTAAACCATCTTCAAACCCATTTTTCATAAACACCTATTTTTCCACATAATTAATCACCATTTTGATGTCATTTGGAGAAGTTGCTAATTTGCATGATTTTCTCTATATATAGAGGATTGAAAGAATGAAAATTAGCAAAAAAAAAATATAGTGGGAATTGTTGGAAAATTCTCTCAAAATCTCAACTCTCCAAAAACTCTCAATAACCCTTAAATTCATTCCAAATTCATCACAATTTGGATCCCACAATCCATTCCAAGGCCAAAGATTAATGGGGAGGACTCTAGAGATGGTCCACGAAGTGTTTGTGATAAAAAAAACAACCAATAGAATGCTTCAATTTTGAGCTACAATTAATGTAAGTTTCATAACTCTGTTTTTGGGTTCTTGAACAAGCATGTTTAATCCTTAAATTGATGTAGTCAGAGTGCTTTAGATCCAAATTGCTTCCTCATGTGTGTTCCTAACTCTTTCAATACACCTTCCACTAAAAAGTTTGGGTTTCAATTGTCTAAAAATAAGTAATGTAACACATACATTATTCTATAAATACTAATACTTTGGTGCACATTGGACTACACTCGTAACCTAAGTCAATTGTTTCCATCTACAATTTGACATGTGACAAACTCATGGCTTTACAAAGGCTAAAAGGTTTGAGATTCAATTCATATTTTTCCAATATTTTTTCACAAAATATGTAAATATATTTAAAAAATGGGTATTTATTATGTAGACTAGGAGTACTCACCAAGAAGATAAACCATATCTGTAACATTAAGGTTCCTTTTGGAGAAGGCTGCAATGGAATCTGAGACAGATATTGAAGGCCCAGGAAGATCGACAATATCAGCTGGTCGGAAGGCATCTCGTCGTCCGGTTTCAATGCTATATCGTCCTCCCCCAGCCTGCGAAGAACGACACACATTAACAAATATAATTCACAGTGGTATATTTGAAAAAGGTTGTATATAGAGGGGACAAGTGAAGCAACCCAATTGACAGCATCTCTAGTAGCCATGGCAATGATATCAGCACAAGAGACAACTCCAGGACATGCCTTCTCAACCTGAATCTTGACTGCATCGATGAGATCATAGCCTCGCACGCTCAAGTTTGGAGGAGCTTCCTTCTCGCTATTGCTTCCATCCAGGAGGAGGGAAGCGTCACATCCCTTTAAATTAAAAAATTATTATTTTGCATTTGTAATAAAAAAAAAAAATATTTGAGTGAACTCCAAGATGTACTTACATCTTGATCACTTTTATCATATGTAAAATAAGAATTAGAATATTTAATGCAATGATTAGGTGTAGCCTAAGTTACGCTTATCCCATGCATCACTCCTTTTGTTAGTAAAAAAATATAAAAATAATTCAGTTGTTTAAAAAAATGACCACATGATAAATTTTTATTAAGAAATTAAATGGGTGGCACAAAGATAAATGCAACCCAGGCAACACCCAAATTTTTTTTTAATATTTAAAGAAAGATGTAAGAAGAATTTGTCACGTGACAAACTATAATTAGACAATTTGGTGAGATGCACAAAGATGAGTGAAGGCCTAAGATGCACCTAAGTATTTTTCTTCTACTCCAAAATATTATTAAGAGAGAAAGGCTTACAGAGACAAAGCAGTCATGGAAGTGTAAGCGAAGAAGAGCAGCAACGAGGGTTCGATCTCCTTCGAGTGCGGCGGTGACAACGTCTCTGACAACAGATTCAACATCTCTAAATCCACATTTTCCCTTGTAGAATCCCACCTGGAGGGCAGCGGAGGTAGGTGCTGCCAAGATGAGGAGCAACAATATTATGGGTAATCCATGTAGCCGTAAAGGAATTTTGGTTGGCATTGTTATGGATACTAATCCATGGAGCTGCAGCAAATTGTGCTAAATAATGGGAAGAAGCTGATGATTATGATTGGGTGAAATGGCCTGCACGATTTCATTCTTCCAGCTCAATGCCAAGACGTGAATTCATCATAATGAAAATTAAGGGAAACAGCACACGAACGAAAAGGATACTATTTTATATTAGATATGATTAGAAGACTTGGGTGTTGCCTGGGAAACAGTAAATGAACGAAAAGGATACTATTAGATATTAGATATGCTAAATTTGTATATTTAAGAATGTTTTTTTTTTTTTTCCGCCTGGGTTGTAAATTCAATATTCTTGTATCAATGCTCATAAAAATAAAAGAAAGATGTTTTACGATATAGTTAAGAAAATTTTAATCATAATGATAATTAAGATAATAACAACATGCCATTAATTGTTATCGTTCAAATGTATATTGGGGCAATAATAGGAAGAAAATTTTAATCATAATGATAATTAAGATAATAACAACATGCCATTAATTGTTATCGTTCAAATGTATATTGGGGCAATAATAGGAAAAAAAAGAATCTTAAATTTACAAATTTAGCAAATGTTTTTTGAAATTTGTAAA
Organism: Citrullus colocynthis; assembly: GCA_031780015.1. NCBI lineage: Eukaryota > Viridiplantae > Streptophyta > Magnoliopsida > Cucurbitales > Cucurbitaceae > Citrullus > Citrullus colocynthis. The sequence goes on along the minus strand of QLSR01000100.1, from coordinate 4,442,047 downwards.
TATTACTTAAAACATTTTATGTTTTTTATTATTCCGAATTTGTCTTTATTGGTGTATCTGCATGTATATTAGTAATAAATGTGATATACTTTATATTTAGTATATCAGTTGATTAATATATCAAACATAAAGTATATAAGTTATCCAATTGGATATATACCAAAATTAGCATCCATAACTCGCACTTGTTAGTCAAGAGTGCTTACTCATTTACTATTATTCGTGGACTTAATCTCAATCATTTATTCGTCTGTCCTAAAATATTATTTTACTAGTACATTATAATCAACTTATAATGGTTCAATCAGTTATGTTGGTAACTATTTTGAATGAATGTTGATAAATTATTGGTACAACAATGTTACACGTGAAATGGAATTTTGAACATGTGTTGATATATAATTGTATAGTTAAACAAACGTAATTTTAAGAAATGTTGATATACTAATGTTATACCAACGTTTTATACTTGAAATAAATTTTGAATTAATTTTATACTTAAAATTTTATGTATAAGAAATGTTGATGTACTAATAATACGCTAATGATAGACTTGAAATTAGTCTTTTTATGAGCATTGATACAATAATATTTTGAAAAGAGAAATTATTTTAAATGACAAAATTGTTGAAAATATTTACAAATAATAGCAAAAATATCTTAGTCTATCTGCGGTAAATCATGATAGATCGTGATAGACTACTATCTGTGTCTATCATGACACGAATATTAGTCAATCACAGTCTATCGCAGATAGATAGTAAAATTTTGCTATATTTGTAAATATTTTAGTTTATTTTTCTATATTTGAAAACAACCCAATTGATAAACTAATTTGTACTTTAAATGAATTTTTAATAAATGTCTAACTATAACTACTAATGTACTAATAATATATATATATATATATATATATATATATATATATATATATATATACTTGAAATTAAATTTTGAAAGAGGATTGATATACTATTGATACACTAATAAATTACTTCAAATGGATTTAGATCATGAGTGATATACTATTGATATACTAAAAAGGTACTTGAAATGAATTTTTAATGACTACATAGATATACTATTGATACATCTATGTTACAATTTAAATAAAATTTGAATAAGTGTTCATAAATTATTGATACACACCAAATACTTAGTATTGAATTTTAAGCTCATTGTGACATATCATTGACACACTTATAATCTACCTACAATTCACATTTAATTAGTACTATATACAATTGAAAGTCCCATGTTAAACTTTAAGTATTATTCTAANAATTACTCTTTTGAATAAGGGCTACAACTTATCTATATTCAATCTCGGTTGCACCTATTCTATGCAACCCTTATTTATTAGATAGTAGAAAAATAATAATTCAATTTTTTTGGAGAATAATATACATATATATATATATATATACATATATATATACATATACATATATATATACATATATATATATATACATATATATATATATATATGCCACATAAGAAATTTTAAATGGACAACTTGATAGACTGCATGAAGATAAATGTAATCGAACTTACATGTAAGTATTTTTCTTCAAAATAATCTTAGTTTTGACTATAAAGTTATTTATCAATACTTGTTAAATTTCTTTCAACAATTTAAAGAATCGAAACATATGCAATGTTTATTGCTGTTTTATTTAAGTAAATTAGTAGATCTCACTAATAAATAAGTATGAATATAGGGCTCCTTGCATATATAGTAAAATGAGACTAAAATAATGCAAACATAGAAAAACTTAAAACTAATTGCAAATATAGCAAATTTATCTTTCAGTCGATAAAGAATGTACAAAAGGCCCATGTCTATCATTGATATACTTCTATGAGTGATATATAGAAGTCTATCACTACTATTTGTGATAAAAGTATCATTGATAGACTCCTTTTATAGACGTCTATCATTGATATACTCTTTTTTTTTAAAAAAAAAAAACTAATTACAAATATAGCAAAATTTACCTTTAACCTTTTAGCCCATAGAAAATATCCAAAAAAAAATTCATCGAAGGCATGAACTTCTCAATTTTTGAAGTCTCAATGATAGAACACTACTATAATGGTCTTTCTTAACGCACAAATTTTTTGTTTTCTTGATGGTCATGGTAACTCATTGTCAAGAAAACCATCAATAAAAACATACAACAATACAGTTTTCTTGACATGTTGAAAAGATCAACAAAAAGGGTTAACTTGACTATTTTTACAAATAGTTGACGGACAAAAAATTTCAATGTTACCTTACTTTGATGTTCAAAACGTATCAACAAAAGTGCATATCTTGACAATTTTTTCATATATTTGATGGGCTAAAAATGTTAACCTAATCTATGTTGACGGCTAAAAACGTCAAGATGGGGTCCTTGTTGATATTTTTTGGCCTTCAACAAAACTATCTTTCTTGACATTCAAGCTTTCTTGATATGAGCCTACTTGATGTTTTTTGGCCATCAACATAGGTCTTTTTTTATTTTTATTTTTTGCCATCAAGAAAAGACAAAATTGTTGTAGTGGAAGTCTATCATTGATACCACACTATCACTGATTATTTTTGTATAACTTATATAATTCTATAAGGGAATATGCTAATATATCAATGATAGGACACTATCACTGATAAGTCTCTACCACCAATATTTTTGTATCGCTACAAAGAAATATAACAGTTTATCAGTGCACACTATCATTGATATACCTTTATCATTGATATTTTTGTACTATTGATCTATCAGTAATAACATACAATTAGTGATAGAATTTTATAATCGATAAATTAGCGATAGAATAATATCATTGAAAATATATTGGTTTGATTCACGATTTTTTTTAGTTTCTATAAATGATAAAAATTGATCACTAATGGTTCTATCATGATCCACCATTTTTGTTTGATTTCAATTAATTAATACAAATCTATCACTAATGCTTCTATCAGTTATAGACTTTTATAACCAATAAACTTCTATTAATGATAGAAGCATATCATCAAAAACATATTAGAGTGATTCGCATTTTTGTTTAACTTTTATCGCTGATAAAAGTTCTTCATTAATGTTTCTATCGTTAGATAGAATTTTTTCAATGATAGAACTATTAGTGATAAACTTCTATCATTGATAGACTTTTAGATTTTGTTATTAGGTGATAAAAGTATATCATATATAGACTTTTATCACTGATAGACTCATATTAGTAATATACTATAATATTCTATCAATAGTAGCACACGCTATCACTAATAGGTTTCTATCATTAATATGTTTGTATTGCAAATATGATTCTATCAAAGAAATACAACCATTTATTAGTGATAGCACATTATCATTACCTCTATTATCGATAGACTTGAGTACAATTGGAGAAATAATTGGTTATCACTGATAAACTTAAGCCACAAGTAAATTGAATATATATACACTAAACAAAATGGAAAAAAAATATTTTTTGTTCCTAATATTAGTGATAGCCTACAGGCCAAGTTTTCTCAATTGGAATGAAGAGCGTAAATCAATACATCTACAAAATTTCAAAATTTAAATGGATACAACTACTAAAGTTTTGGGGTATAAATTGATATGTATCGTTATTTGTCTCGGGAGTTTCTGAAAATATCTTTAAATGTAACAATGATGATCAAGTTAACTAGAATTGAGACTCCAGTTATATAATATGGGCCTTGTTAATAGCGTGTGGAAACAAGCTCTCCAAGGCCTTAGTTTAAATCTCACAAATTTTGGAGAGAAGAAACTTGTTCTCTTACAAAACTTAAGAACACACAAGAGAAAAATATTGTTCTCTTGAAATTTAATTTATTTACAACTTCAATTTTCTTTTGTTGAAATTTACTTTATTACAAATGAGGGAAATGAATCGTTTATTTAATACTGTGCCTACATACCTAGAAAGTCCACATATCTAGAAATTAGAAATTCTAATATTGGAATCTATCTAGGAATGTACTTTCCGTTTTGCGTTCTATAGATCTATTTAACCCAAGAGATTTCTTATTCTCTGGGAGTTGGACTGACTCCTATGTCTCATTTCTTTTTATTGCATGAATCTTTGGATCTATTGCATCTTTTCATTTTTTTTTTCATCTTGAATTATCTCTTCAAAGTATATAGGATCAACATTTGCAAATAAAGCAAAACCAACATGTTCATCGTCTAGCATTGTTCTTGAAGTATTATAGATATCATGAATATTTCTTATCTTTCTTGGGGGGTAGTTTCTTCATCAATTGTGGAGTGTGAAGATGAAGATGGAGCCACAAGTTGAACCTTTTCAATTTTCAAATCTCGAGCACCTTCTTTGCCACCAATGTCAACAAGTAATGGATTATGTTCTTCATTCATTGCATCCCATTTCTAGAGTTCTTCTTCATGAACTTGACAGCTTGACTAATAATAACTTTTTTATTTACACGATTGTATAATCTGAAAGCACCACAACAAATTCTACCTTCAATGACTCATGAACAGTGCCAGAAATAGAGGAGATAGTGGAAAAAGAGTCATTAAATCCAAAATCACGCCTTTTGTGCGAGAAAAATGAACTTTTTCGAATTTGTTAGAATCCATGACTGTTTTTTGTGTCATTAATTTATGGCTAAAAAAAACAGTCATCGAATGTGAGTAAGCGTAAAAGACGCAATTTCGGCGGGAAAGATGCAAAATTTTGGATTTCTTCAACTACTTTGACAATTTTTTATGTCACCAAATTATGACTAAAATTAACAGTCATTAAATCGCAATAACTTTTTTCAATCATTAAAATTCTTTTAATATTTTAACTTTTATGACTATTTTCTTTTGTTGTCAATCTATACTCGTATTAATTATCATCAAAGAGCATTAATCAGAAAAAAATAGTTATATATCTATATATAGTGTTAGATAAATTGACTTGAGAAAAAAATGTTTTTCAAAAAACTTGTTGAGAATGACTCAAATCATTTTTGTCCCACATTGGAAAATTAAGGAATCATGAGAGAGTATATATATACGAGCATGAACTTGTAAAAGTGAGGAGATTGGGAGTAAAGTGGAGAGATTGGCGTGAGGTGGCTTGGGCAACTGTGTGTGCAAAAAAAATTGTTTTATTTTTTTTCAATTTAATTTTGTAACCTAGAATTACATGTTTTTTTTAATTGGTTTATTTTGGTAAGACCTTAGTTCAAATGTTAGCTCACATTACTTGATTTTGGTACCGTTAATTTCTTCTAATAGTTATGAGAATCTTTTTCAAATAGTTATTGACATTGATTGGTTGGTTGAACTATGTTGTTATTATATTTTATGTCCTAAAACTCGTAGATTGTAAATTTATTAATTTGACCATAATTAAATCATTAATAAAGAGTTATTGATGTGTTACTTAAATAAGCGTTATTGATTGTTTTTTGTTTATTTTGTCTTAATAACCCTAAATCCAATAAACTAACATCCTAGGTTATTTTATGAGTCTTGAACTGTATGTGGGGACATATGGAGATCAATGTTCAAGATACAGTCTAAAGGTTCTATAGTATAGGGGTAAGGCTGGATACCTTATATTGGTGACACTATGGTACGACCCACTTTGTATTTGATACAAACGCAATGATCTAACACATTCGTGTAGGTGACATGCGAGTGGGGGTATCCTATGCAATAAGTTTACATAAGATCGGACCACAAAATAGTAATCACTAGATGTAACTCAGTTGACTAGTTATGTTTCTATTTCAATAGGATGACCTAGGCAACTTAGTCTTAATCTTGAGTATATTATGAATCTTGTCCACGAGGGATTGTCCTTTGATTTGGGGACAAGACCGAGTGAGGAGCTAGGGACATAATTATACAAGATGGAATTCACTCATTCCCATTTTTAGGGTAAGTAGATAAGTGTTCCCTTGAGTGGTGTCTCCGGGACTTGAACAAATGGCTTTACCCTCTCATTGGCCCAAGAGGAGTTTCTGTTTAATAGTTGGACCATAAACAGGTTGTTCTTAGAGGAGCACTTATATTTAAGGATTTAGAAGTAACCTAGGGGTAAAACGATAATTTGACCCAGTTGGTGTTACAAACACTTGTGAATGACTACATTGCTATTATTGGTCTATATTGATGGACACAGAAATATATCTGCAGTAAGAAGAGTGCAGTTGTGGGTCTTTAGTGGAGTGTACCCACAGTTAACGAATATTGATTAATGTGGTTAATGAGTTTAGCCGATTAATCTCATATCGTTAGAGCTTTTGATCTGTAGGTTCATAAGGTCCCCTTGCTAGCTCACTACGGACCAACAAGGATCAACTATGTTGAAAAAAAATTTGAAATGTTCAAATTTATGAGGAAAAATATTAATTGTATTGGAGACAATTAATTGTATGATTTATTATAAATTTTATTTGAATGTGATTCAAATTATTAATTATTTATTTGGATAAAATTCATATAAATAAATAGAGGGAGAATTAATTAATTAATTTGAATTGGATTCAAATACTTAATTATTTAATTTGGACGAGATCCAAATCAAAGTTTCTGCAGAAAATAAATAGAGGGAGAATCAATTAATTGATTTGAATTGGATTCAAATAATTAATTATTTAATTTGGATAAAATCAAAATTAAAGATTCTCCAAAAGATAAATATTTAAATAAGATTTAAATATTTTAAACCATTTAATATGAGCTATTATTTGGGTAGATATTTTATTAATATTGGATATTATTAGATGTTTGATTTAAAATCTCTGTAGAAGGTTTATCCTAATAGAATTAGGAGTAACTCATAGAGTTCTATAAATAGAGCCCTTAAGAGCCTCCATAAAACGCACTCTCTAAAAACCTTCCTCTACTAATTCTCCCAATTTTCTTAGAAAAATTCTAAGAAAATTCTTCTTACCATTCTTTCAAAGAAGCGGTTCCTACAAATCGGATCCTTACTGGAGTCATATCGAGGAAGATCTCTTGAAAAAGGAGAAGACTATCAATTCGAGAATCATAGATTGGCAAAGGTATGATGCTTAAACTTTTTCTTTACTTTTTGTATTTTTTAGTTCTTTCAATAAATCAAAGAACGTGATCACACGCTTCCGCCTAGATTCAATTCTCTTCAGTTGTGGATAGTAAGACTTATGTGAGTATTTAAATTATATATTTGTTTTGCTTCTATTGGATTAATGTGCTTGATTTTTAGGAAGATATATATATATATATATATATATATATATATATATATATATATATTTTTTGTGATAAGTATTTTTTGTATTATGTTTTACTTCCCCCCCTTCCCCCCCCCCCCTCCCCCCCAAATGAAGAAGTTTTTCATTTGACCCTTATTCTTTCTAGTAGACTATTGTATGAGTATTTCTACTTTTAGGTAGTTAAACTCTTAGTAAGTTGGACAAGTTACAATACTTCTGTTAGGTTGTATGTCCTAAAACTCGTAGTTTTTGTAAATAGGTGATTTTTAGTACATATGAAGTTATTCAAGTGAATTAATTATTTATTAACTCTAAATCCAATTAAACTACGAACCCTTGGCTACTATCATGAGTACTTGGACTTTATGTGGAGACATAAACAGGATCAAGTTCGAGTAAGTAGCCTCAATAGTCTATAGTACATGGATCAGGTTGGATACCTCTTCCTAGAGACACTATTGAATACGACCCGCTTCATGATTGTTACAAATGTTGTAAAGTGTCATAAATGAAGTGATTCTAATTTCCTCATGTAGAGACATGTGAGCGGGGATATTCTACATAATGAGATTGTGTAAGACTGACCCTGAAATAATCACTGTTACGTATTAACACCGTTTACGATTAACACTAATTAATTTCACTTATTGATGACCTAGATAACTTGATCTGAATCTTGAGCTATCTATGAACTTCTGTTTATTCAGAATTATCCTTTGATCTGCATAGGTAAGAGTAAGTTCAATAGCGCTGCTCAACATTCCTCCCATTTCAGGGATAAGACCGGATAGATAGTTGGGAACATAGAATTTGTAAGACGGAATTCACTCCTACCCAACTTAGGGATAAAAGAGAGGTTGTTTTCTTAAGTGTTGTTCCCAGGATTTGAACAAGGGGCCCGATCCTCTCGCTGGCTCGAGAGGGAATGGATTTAGTGATTAGATCCTAAATCAATTGTTTATTAGAGGGACAATGATACTTAAGGAGAAAAGATGTAACTTAGAGGTAAATCGGTATTTGACCTAGCTGAAGTTATGAACAATCGGTGAAGGATTGACTTATCGATGACGATTATATCAAATGGACACAAATATATCTACAGTAAGGAGAGTGCAGCTACAGATGGAATGTCCCGTTAGTTAACGAATGTTAACTAGGTTAAATAGTTTGGCCAGTTAATCTTGGATTGTTGGAGCTCATGATCTTTAGGTTCATTAGGTCCCTTTACTAGCTCATAAATGGACTAAAATCTTAGATAATGTGGTGAATAAGTTTGAACCGTTCAAATCTTGGCTTAAGGAATGAAAGTTAGATATATATACGATGTATCGACGTTTAATTATGAATTAAACGTACAAATAAAGTTAATTATAATATTTAAATATGATTTAAATATTAATCATATGAATATGGATTTGATAACTTGTAGAAATACAAGTTATTATAGTCATTATTTGATTTAATTAGAGTAACTTTGGAGTTAAACGCATGATTTTGGTAGTTGAATGATGAAAAATGTATCACCATGCGTTGGCACTACTTACAAAAGAAAATGCCTGAAAAACAATGAGCTTTTCTGTTCCTAACGCAGGGTTAAGAAGAAAAAAAGTGCAAACAACCAAGTACGAAGAGACGAAGCTGCTGCGAGAACAAGTAGAAACCCATGCGTCAAGCCTATGCGTTGAGACCATGCGTCGATGAAGAAATAGACGCATGCTCAAACAGCTGTCATGTGTCATTATGAAAAAGAGCAACAACCTATCAAATCATGGCAGAATAAATAGGCTGACAAATCTGAAAAGTCTATGCAGCGTGGCTGAAATTTAATGCAAAGGTGTCAGGTCATCATGATATCAACCTTTTGACGCTTATAAATAGCCCAAAAGCTTCTTCGAGAAAGGAGAGGAGAGAAAGAGAGACCAGTTCAAGAGGCGAAAGCTCTGCACTATTTCTCCCTCACCATAACTAGCCTTCATTTCGAGCTCTTCTGAGAGAAGGATTCTGAGCACCTTCAGAGTCGTCTCCCAATGAGTGAGAACCTTCACCCTATGGAATCTATGTATCAGATAGCAAACATCTGAAGCCTCCATGAAGCAAGACGTTGCCAGTGGCGGCTTGACGCCCTTCATTTCTGTTTTATTCCCATTTCTCTCCTTCTTGCTTATATTTTGTTAATGACATTCGAGAGAATGACTTATTTTCTTAATATGAGTTTGATTGACTATTATCTTCCATCTATTTCCATATTAAACACCTTACACCATGTTTGAATGCTAAATGAGTTTGATGTTAAAAGTTAGTTTTTCTTGAGCAATCCTGAGTATATTACATCTTGATTAATGCATATATTTAGCTTGCATAACTTTGTCTGACAAACACAAGTAGTAAGCATGACTGTCGAGCTTGAGAGAGTGGATAGTTAATCTATAGCATTTATTAAGACTAGAGGAGTTGCAGAGATGTAGTTCATCTTTTGCCAATGCAAACTTACCATGCGCCCTAGAGATAAGATTCACAAATGCAGTTTGTAGGTATGTAATTGTACTTAGAAGATTTAGGTAACAACTAACTCTTGCATTAACTCTACTCCTATCGCATGGTTCCATTCATTCTCAACGCATGCTATCTGACACTAAATGACATATAACCATCGCCACATCCACCTTATTATTAGTAGTAGGAAACTCTTCATTCTTTATGTATAGTTTGACACATACAACCAACAAATGCACATATTACATGTATAGATCACCGCATAGTCAGGCATATAATCTCAACGCCTAGTTATTACAAATCCCTGCGTTCGACCCTGGACTCACTAGGAAACCTATAAATACTTATACTTGGGTCTTTATAGGAAAATTTGCTTAATCATGATCACATTTTTAGAGTAATTCTTGACGCATCCTTGTACGGAAATGTTAAAATCTATTTTTCTGCAATAAGCTAAGAAACTAAATTCAATTTAATTAAGAAATTCATCTCGAACAGGATTCATATCGGTTTTTTAGAAAAATCGGGACAAGTGGAAAAAATAATATTATTTTATTATTTAATATTAAAATAATATTTAATTAATTAAATATTAAATTATTTTTTATTTAATTATTAAATTATTTTTTTAAAATTAAAAATAAATTTTAATTCAATTTTGAAAATTCATTGAAAATTGATTTTAAAATTGATTTTTGAAGATTGGATTTTCCCACTAACTAAGCTAGGAGCTTGGTTGTCTTCTTCACAATTAACCAACAAATTAACCATTTTGTGTTGTCAAATTTTGATGTAATTGGATTGCATGTTATTTTTAATAAATAGAGATGATTTTGACCTAAAAATGGTTAAGAATTTTGTGAAATTAAGAGTTAATTTTGCAAAATTCTATCAATTGTTCATCTTCTTCCCAACCTTCATTCTTTCTCAAATTCACCACAAATTTGGATCCCACCATCCAATCTAAGCCTAGAGAATAGTAGAGAAGAATCTTGTGGTGGTCTACAACCAAGTGGTACTGAAATTCATCAAGAATTGAAGGAGAATTTGGAGCTTCAAGGGTAAGTGTTCTTGAAACTTTGGTTTTTCTTCTTAATTGCATGTTTAATCCTCTAAATTGAGCATCTTAGAGTGAAAATTGATCAAATTAACTTCCGCTGCATACTCATTTCTCCATCAACTTCTTAGATGATTTTTATGTTAATATTTAATGTGAAAAGTTTGTTAGCTTTGTAGTAACTAAGCAATAAGTTAAATTTGGAGGTGATCTATGTAATTAAAGTTGAAAACTGAGATTATAATGTGATTTTGAGCCTATTTATGTGGTTATATTGTGATTCTATGTATAGTTTTTGTTTCAAAGTGTTATTTGAAGCTTACTTGTATGACTAAAGTGAGCTTTTGTGTCATACCCCCTCCCAGATACCCTCCTAAACCAGGAGTGAGTGTGAAGACAGTAGACACCGACCCTCAGAAGACATCCACTGTGATCCCTAAACTTTAACCATCACTTGATAAACAATTATATAATAATTTAACAACATGATTAACTCCAGTATTAAGTGGACATAACAACTGAGCTATCACATGGTGTTTAATAATTACAACAACTACGCTTGACACCCTCAACTCTCAGAATATGTACATGTACAACATTTACTTAAGTTCAAGATTTACAATTTTCAAATTTCTAGACTCTGAAGGCGGGGTCAGATGAGTATCTTCTATAGGATAAGCACCTCGGACACGTTCGCTACTGGAAAACAGAGAAACAGGGAAAACATGAGCTAAACGCCTAGTGAGTGACTAGCTAAGAGTCCTCCTTTAAACAATGTATGCTACAACATAAAATCCAGCTATAACAGCAATATCATGTGTAATTCATAGCTTAAACATACATTTGCATTTGAGTAAAAGACATATATAAACTGGTTTTCCTGAAACCTTTCCTTAGTTGAAGCGGAGTGAGACTCAATGCTACTCAACGTCAAAACAACCCTAGCAGTGTGGACTAATCTCAACACAACAGCGTCAATACACATATACATATTCAGGGTCGCCAAGTACCTTCTCCTAGTCCTTTAGTACTGGCCCCTTAACAAATTTCCGGCCACCCATATGCCTTCTCCTAGTTCTTCAACATTGGGGTTATTTTCATACATAATTTACCCATATGCCTTCTCCGAGTCTTTTAGCATTAGGAGTCATATTCATACATAATTTACCAACATGCCTTCTCTGAGTCCTTCAACATTGGGAATCATTTAAATAAAACTATAACATAACATAAACCATGCATTTGAAACATTTCATTCATCACTTCAAAAGTTCACCACCGACTTCCACTTTTCTTTTTCTTTTATTTTTTATTTTTTCATAATTTTCTTTCTTTTTCTTTCTTTCTTGTCTTTTAATTTAAATAAATAAATAACTAAATAAATATTTAATCCATTTTTAAACCACATTTAATAATCAAAATAAATTTTAGCTCGGGTTCCCCCCTTAATGACTTAAACATTCAACTTACCAAGAATTTCTTTCGGCTTCCTCCACTTCTTCCTTCGATCTACAAGAGAAAAACAACTTAGTCCCCTTCGGTACTACGTACTCACGTTTAACACTTACAAATGAAAGTAAGGTTTACATTTTGAGTGTAAATGTATTTAACAGAAAGATATTGTCACAGTATGATCAACATATATAAAACCTACATATTGTTATTATTGTTCACCTTGCTATATTGACTTAAATTCTAAAATGAATGTTTTGTTTAATAGGTTCTTAGACAAGACCATTGAAACAGGGAAACCCACCAACCAAGATGTTTATATAGGTGTTGTAAATGTTTTTTTGGTATTGTGCCAACACTTAGTTGTAATTACTAAATTTGTAAATGACGTACCCAAAATTTGGTTTCTAGTGTTGTTACTAATTTCCTTGTATCAACGCTATAAACTCTATTGTTATATATGAAAGTTACTTTTTATGTTTGTATACATATTTTGTGTTGAAATTGAAGAAAACACATGTGTAATAACATGTATCATTGAAATGGTTTGTTTGACATTTGACAAAAGTCATGAGATGTAGTTTTATGACAGTAGAATAGTGTCATCCTTCAGATTTCAATAACTATAAATAAGTGACAATGTACATAATTCAATGACGTTTAATAAGTGTCATAATTAAGGTATAATTGACACTATAAATGTGACATTATTTGTTATTGAATCACAGAATTTTAATGTCAATATTATGCTTTAATTGACAGAAAAAGTGAACGTTTTGATCATTTATTGACTGCAAAAAATTGTCATTAAAAATAGTTTTCATGATATATAATAATGTTAATGCATGTTCTTTGTTGACTGTATTTAAAAGTTATGAAACTATCAATGATGATTAATTTCTCATGTGTCATATATACACTTTAGATGATGGTGGATTCAAAGAATAAAAAAAAAAAAATCAAGAAATGTGGTAATGACAGGTTTTAAGAGTCATAGCAGCGTTTTTTGTTGTAGTAAAGCTTTGGGGTTCTCACTGCACTTTTCTGATTCATCATCTAGCTTACTTCTTTTCTCATCTAAAACACATGAGAGTAAGTAGTTGAAAAGTGTTTGAAAAGTGCTTTTTATTCTCTTAAATTAAGGGAGTTTCTATTGGATTTCATTTGTTTGTTAGTGGTTTTCAGGTCAATATAAAGAAAAAAAAGAATCAAAAGTCAAAGAAATCAAATCGAGCCAAGATCAGGTGAAAAAGAGAAAAGAATAAAAAAAATTCAAAAAACAAGGCAGCACCGCGTGTCCATGACACATTTTTTCAAGAGCATCAGTCAAGCAAGCGTAGCAGCGTTGGCATGGCGTTGAGGCTCAGCGTTGAGGGTAGGATTCAATGATGCATAGCACGGCGGTGCCATCTCACAGCGTAGCGGCACCACCCTTTTATGTCGGTCAGCGCAGTGGCACTATCTCATAGCGTTGCAGCGTCATCTTTCCTTTTTTGAAAAATCTACAATTTTGGAATAAAATTTGGGTGGCTAAGTCTATAAATTGAAGGATTTCTAGCAACCCTAGACAGAGAGAACAACACAATACAGAGCCTCAAAGAGTGAGTTGGCTGCAAGGAAGAGCAAAGGGAGTTTGAGAGAGAGTTGGTGCCGTTCAAGTTCCTGATGTGAAAACTAAGGACATCTTGGCGGTTCCTCCTCAATCAAGAGCTTCTTTACAGTAGATTTTTCCTTTCTTTACACTCTTTCTATGTTAAAATTGATTTTGAACATCTTGCCTAAAGCTATGAGTGGCTAGACTCTTTAGTTTTAGGGTATTGATGATTTATTATGAAGTTATGTTGATATTGTAGACTCTTCATGATTTCATTGTAATTAATATGCTTTTCATTGTTATTGTGCTTAACTCTTGTTGATTGGCCATGATTGAATGTTAGGTTAGATGTATGATTTAAATAATTGTATGTCTAATTGGATCTATAACAATGAATTGTTGTTAACCTATCATGCCAATAGTTAGGTTAACAATAAAAGTTGCTAAAGACTACTTCTAATGCCATGTAACTTATATTGATTTTAAGATGTTAGTGATCAATTAGGTTGCATGAGAAAAATGTTGTTTTTGATAGAAAATAACCCGGATTTATGTTTCTAGACTTAAGCATATGAATTGCAATAAAATCCATAAATTATAGAATATTGCATAATGAATTAAACAAGGATTCAATACAATAGAACTCTCTTTGACTCTTGTATTTCAACTTTACTTGCTTTCCTTATTAGCTTTTCTTAAAACACAACTTGAAGTCAAATTCTCAAATAAAATTAATTCAATTCTAGAATAGCTAAGTAATCTAAACCTTCACAATTGGATCATCCGTGGAACGATATTCGGAACTTAACCGTCTTACATTATAACTTGACCTGTACACTTGCGGTAACACGAAAAGTGCATTTCAACAACGCACCCAAATACTCTTAGGGGACTAACAGTTGGCTTTAATCCGATCCATACTTCTTGAAGAGTAATATCTTGACACTTTTAGTTGAAATTCGATTTAAGAGATAAATAGCACAAGTTACTACATCTCCCATAAATCGATCTAGAAGTTTCTTGACCTTCAACATACTTCTTGCAAGCTCCAATATTATTTTATTTTTTCTCTATGCAACTCCATTTTGTTGAGGAGTTCTTCAAACAGTCTTTTAATGATTGATTCCATTTTCTTTAAAAAAATCTCCAAAAAAAAAAATGTATTCTCCTCCACGATCCAAATGCAATGTTTTCAATCTTAAGTTACTTTCATTTTCAACCATTGCTTTGAATTTCTTGAAACATTAGGAAGTAGAGCTCTTTTCTCAGTAGATAAATCCATATCTTCCAACTATAGTCATCAATAAATGTGAAAAAAATAATGATTACACGTGTAGTAGTTGTCACACCCCCTCCTAGGTACTTTCTCGAACCCGGAATGAGTGTGAAGACAGTAGACACCGACCCTCTCATGACATCCACTATTAACCTTAACTTAAAACCATCAACTAATAAACAGTTATATAATCAATTCATATCATAACTAATATAAGGGTTTAGTGATTAACATAGTCAAGCTAATTCAGGATGTTTATTAATTACAACAACTACACTTGACTCTCTTAACCCTCACTATATGTACATCATTTACTTAAGTTCAATATTTACAATTTTTCAAGTTACTAGACTTTGAAGACAGGCCCAGACGAGTATCTTCTGTAGGCTAAGCTGTAAGCACTGACTTATAAAACCAAGTGTTGGGGAGAGCAATGCGATTGAGGATATGCGTTGCTAGAGGAAAAGTAGCCGAGAAGTAGAGCAAAATTTTGGTTAAGTGTTGGCCAAGACCATGCATTGGTGAATATAGAGGAAAGTTGAGTTAATTGAGAAACCATGCGCTGTTGATTGAATCTCGAAGGGTTGTGAGATGAAGTAGTCATCACATCGAAGGATAAGTAATCATTGGAGGGGAAAGAAATATGCTTGAACCATGCGTCGAAGACACCATGCGTCGAAGACAGCTATGCGTTGAAGTTACCATGCGTCGAAGATAGCCATGCGCTGAAGTCACATTGTGTCCAAGACAGAACGATCTTGACGCGATGAGGCTAGTGATGTGAATGAATATGTGGTATTTGTCGGAGGTAGGAGGCGTCGAGAACATTATGCGCTGAGAATGGTTAGTTGCTGAAGACGCTGGAGGAGAACATAGACATGAGTGCCTTGCGTCGAAGGAAAGACCAGCGCCAACCTACGGTGAGGGGTAAGTCGGCATTATCATCTTGGTACTTGTGAGGGATAAGTCGGCAGTATATATATAGGTGAGCTTAATTATTTTCAGACATTTCGAGAACTTAAGTCAGTTCCATCTTTCAGAGAAACCACCAGAGAAGGAAGAGGAAGGTGTTCTTATAAATTTTGAGCGAAATTCTACCTGTTTTGCTGCTGAAATCCGAACTGGAACAGAAGACCGATTGCAGACGCACAGACTGAACAGTGGTTGTTGTTTGGAGTAGAACGACTCAAGGAAGCCGAGTTTAGGGCTGAAATTTTGAGGTAAAAGCAGCAACTACAGAACTGTTATGCAATCTGGAGCAACGTGGAGTGATTTTGGCATAACTAGAGAACGAAAAAGAGTTAAGCCTTGAAATTTTGAGGTAAGCTGTGGAACTTAATCCTTTACAAGTTTGTAGAAGAGAAGAAGTCTTAATATGGGCTGAAAATGCGTTTTTAGCAGGGATTAAGTAGAGACATCAAGTTGTAACAGTCAGCTTTGTCAAGCAGAAACTAAGGCTCAAGTGTTGATATAAAAGCAAGTGAGCTGCACGTAAAGTGTTCTTGGAAATCAAGGTATAGTAGAAGGGTAAGGAACAACTTGTAATTATAGCTTTAGAGTTAAAGCTTGAGAATAAACTAATGAAAGCTTAACCGCATGATGTGCTATAAACACCGAGCATATGATAAGTTGTTGTTTATGTTCTTGTGAATGGAAAAGAAGTATAACAAAGGAAAATATCTATTTCAGGCCAAGAGGAAATAGGGAAGGCGTATAATCCACTCAAGGCCTAGGAAGAATTGTGAGTGACACTTCTTTTACTTTAAAACGATTTTGTTGAACATGATAATTCGGTTTTCCAATGAAATGTGAATTTGTGATTAAATGCTTTATGAGGCATACGTTATGTTCTTAAAGCTATTGAAAAGCATGTTTATAGGATGTTATTGATATAATAATTGCCCTGTATTCTTATGAACTATTTGTATACGAACGGTTGTATGAAATGTTGTTTCTAAAAAGGAAAATGTTTTAGAGGAGGCTTAATGCTAGTAAGGCATGTGAGTTTCCCCGGGACCCAGTACTTGGGCAACCTGCCTATAAAATGTTTTAGAGGAGGCTCAATGCTGAAGGACATGAGAAGGCATGTGAGTTTCCTCGGGACCCAATACTGAAGGACATGGAGAAGGTACTTGGGCAACCCGCCATAGTCCTATGTGCACATAGAGGTTATATGCTGGTGCGTTGAGTCTTGCTCCGCATCGAGCCTTATATGTTTTCGATGTTGGGTGTTGAGTTTGGCTTCACTTCAACTAAGGGAAAAATATTGTATCTAAACTGTATCCTTATGATTTGTTTAAAAATCATGTATGAATTGATAAGGGCAATTAAGTTTGTTTTAACTAATGTATTTGAAGTGATTACATGTTTTATGTTTGATGTTGAACATAGTTTTACTACTGATGATTTTCAAACTAAAATGGTTTGTTAAAATTGTCACTCACTAGGCCTTTAGCTCATGTTTTCAATGTTTTCTTTCCCCTCCAGGTAGCAAGGACGTTTCTGGTGCTTTGCCTACTCCCACTCGCCCTGCTTAAGCTTCGAGACTCTGAATAATTCGTCTTGTTGAAGTGTTAGTTGTATGTTAAACCTTAATTAGGTGGCATGTAGATATGTATGTACAATTACCAGGGGTTGAACTATGGGTTGTGTAAGGACATGTAAAAGAATTGAGAAAATTTCGTTTTGGCTTGTATATACTTTTCCTGTGATGTTTAATATGTTTTAGAATGTGAAGATTACATGGTAAACAGTTCAGAATGTGTGTGAAGGGACGGATGGTATGCGTCACAAGAGGGGTGATGTATACTGTCCTCACATCTCCTTTCGGGTTGTGTAGGTAAACTTGGGAGGGGGTGTGACATAAGCACCTCGGACATGCTCGCTATCTGGAAAACAGAGAAACATGGAAAACATGAGTTAAACGCCCAGTGAGTGACTAGCTAAGAGTCCTCCTTTAAACTATGTAAGCTACAACATATAATCCAGCTATAACAGCAATATCATGTGTAATTCATATTTTAAACATACAATTGCATTTGAGTAAAAGACTATATAAACTGGTTTTCCTGAAACCTTTCCTTAGTTGAGGCAGAGCGAGGCTCAACACTACTCAACGTTGAAATAACTTTAGCTGTGTAGAGTAATCGCACATCAGCATAATTACACATACATATATCCAGGGTCGCCCAAGTACCTTCACCGAGTTCTTCAGTACTGGTCCCTTAATATATTTTCAGCCACCCACATGCCTTCTCCTAGTCCTTCAGCATTGGGGCCATTTCCATACATAATTCACCCATATGCCTTCTCTGAGTCCTTCAGCATAGGGAGTCATTTTCATACATATTTTATCCAAATACCTTATCTGAGTCCTTCGGCATTGGGAGTCATATTCATACATAATTTATGCACATGCCTTCTTCGAGTCCTTCAGCATCGGGAGTCATTTAAATAAAACTATAGCATAGCATAAATCATGCATTTAAAACATTTCATTCATCACTTCACTAATCACATGCTTACATGCTTTCGTTCACTCACATAATTATAAATTCCATACTTTACTTAGCTAATTAAACAGCCATGCAGGCCTTTCACAGAACTCACAGCTCAATCAGTATATATATCACATACTTTTCATCACATAGCACATGTCATAATTGTAACACTCATGAAGATGTTTCACATAATCAAGTTTCAAACATATATTCAATCAAGAGACTATGCTTGAATTAAACATTTAGAAATCGAGTGTCACTCACAACTTATCTTAAGCCTTGAGCTGATTATACACCTTCCCTAGCTCTTCTTGGCCTGTAATAACACGTTTCTCCTGTTAGACTTCCCTATAGTTTCTTTTTACAAACCATTATGTTTACATATTTGTACTTTATTCATGTTTCACCACCGAGACCAACTTCATCCAAAACAAATCATAATAAGCGAGATTCTACACAGCTAGCGAGACTACTAGTGGGATTCCACACCACTAGTGAGACTATTAGCGAGATTAAACTACAGGCAAACGACACTAGCGATACCATGGTGCACGAGACCAACGAGACTCGCCTGAGCAGCGATACCAAGTGATACCCAGCGGGAATTATGAGACACAAAGCCTTCAGCATTACTAATGACACTCGTCTCTCTACCACGCTTAGATTCCTAGCGTTACCGCAATTCCAGTGATACTCGACTATCTCAGTTTCTGCCTCTCCTCTTATTCTCACTTCTATGTATTAAAAGTCACAGTTCCAACCTGAATTAGAACTTCTTTCCTTCTACAAACTTGTAGAGAAATATGTTTTCTAGCTTACCTCAAACTTTCGAGGCTTAACTTCTCCTCGTTTGTCAGATATTTAAAGATTACCTCGCGATACTCCAGATTGCATAGCAATTTTGTATCAGTCACTTCCACCTAAAAGTTTACATATTTCTCTTCAAATTTAGCTCAAACATCCTTCATAAAAGTTGTTAAGAATTGAGTTAACTTACTGACCTTAAAATTCCGCCTTAAATTCAATCTCTTCAGCTCGTTCTTCTCCAAACATCAGACCATGCTTGGATTGTGCAACAGCAGCCAGACCCACTGTTCCAGCTTCAGTTTTACCACGAAACCTATCTGAATTCTCCACAACTTCACCCTAAGCACCTTCTCTTACCTCTCTTCGACTTTCAGCTGTGAAAGGAAACTGATTTAAGCTTTTGAATGTGTTCAAAATGATCAAACACTTAGCATACTCACTTAAATAGGCCGCCGACTTAACCTCCACTTCCTTTTCCTTTAAAAATGAATTGGTTAACGCATGCTACTTCACCATAGCCTCACTGACGCATAGTTTTAGCTCATTAACGCATAGCAACAGTCCTTCATCACATAGCAACAGCTTTACAACGCATG
This sequence comes from Citrullus colocynthis, assembly GCA_031780015.1. Lineage (NCBI taxonomy): Eukaryota > Viridiplantae > Streptophyta > Magnoliopsida > Cucurbitales > Cucurbitaceae > Citrullus > Citrullus colocynthis. The sequence continues at coordinate 4,422,035 of QLSR01000100.1, read as the reverse complement.
GCACACCCTCACCAACGCATGGCAGCCTTCACGAACGCATGACACACCTTCACCAACGCATAGGACACCTTCAACGCATGATAACTCATGCCTTAAGGCTCTCGGCCACTCTTTACTTACCTTTTTTAGCTTGTCATTTTCCAAAATTAATCTTTATAACTTGTTAACTTCCAAAGCTAAGTGTGGGGCTTACAGTAGTTCTCATTGAAAATGGATTGAATCTCATAGTGGAAGTAAGTGATCTCTTTGCTTTCAATTTTCTTTTAGAATTTTCAACAAAGAATAGAAAAACACATACATTCATAATATAGTAAAGGTTAGACATGTTAAATAACTTACCTAGAAGAAGGAAACTCACCTTTGAAGAACCTTTTCTTTCAAGAATCCACAATCCTCTTCCTCGACGAACAACAATGAATCTCCTCTTGAATGTGAACGTGACGCCTTCATTGAGTCTTTGTAAACCCTACTTTAATTTCTAAGCAATTAACCTAAGTACGTAATATCATTGTGGACTTATTTGCTTCCTCTTGTTTAGATTGAAGGGAGAAGTGAAGGAAAGCCGAGGAAGATACGCTTGTGGATTAAGCCGAGATTGTTTTTGGTAAGTTGAATTTTAAATCTTTATGAGACAAATCGAGCTTGGAATCTACTTTGATATATCAACTAGAATGTAAAAGACCTTAAGAAGGATATCACCATTTGAACCAAGGTGGAGAGTTATCATTATTATTTGTGTAATTACTGTTATTGTTATATATAATTAAATGGGGAAAAACACACTAAATATCAGTTTGTGGATTAATGATGAATTATTAAAAATAAATAAATAAATAAAATAAAATAAAAGAGAAAAGAATGGAAGTGGCAATAAGTCAGTGGGGGAAGTGTTGAAAGTCAAGTCGAGTGTTCATTTTTCTCCACTATCATTTCTCATCCAAACCTCAAATCGACTAATGGTTCTCAGCTTGGCATCAAGGAGAGGAACAAGAAAAAGATCAAGGTGAGTTGGAGTAGAATTTTGAGGGAACGTGAGGTGAAAATCGAAGCAGAATCGAAGCTGTTCAGGAGTCCAAGCAATCTGCGCAAGGTTTGGTATTGAGAGGACATCAAGCTGTAGCGATCAAGTTTGGGGCTGAAAATTTGAGTTTAAATTATAAGTGAAAGTGACTGGTTCAGATTTCTCGAGTAATCTGGAGCAGGGTGGAGTAAAATTGAAATATCCGACGAATGAAGGGGAGATAGACCCTGAAATTTGGAGTTGAAAGCGAAGACAGACACTCTAGTGCGACAGGTGTCACTGGAGAGATTGGCGACACTATGGGCATGAAGGGGTAGAAGTGAGATTAGTCTCGCTAGGTGTCACTAATCGATTTTGTCTCATAAATCTCATTGGTCTCGTTGGTGTCGCTAGTCTAGCTGGTCTCGCTGGTCAAATAAATCTGGCTGGTCGACTAGTTTCGTTGGTACAAATTTTGTTGGTTGCTTGGTTTCGCTTGTTATGGTCTCGCTGGTTGTCTAGGTCTCGCTAATTGAATAGTTTTGTTATGTAGTTTGGTCTCGCTAGTGAGCTATACAATAATGTTTAAGGCATATTTGTTATACATTAATGGGAATCTTAAGAATTCTAACAAAGGAAATTAAACCATTTCAGGCAGAGAGGAGCTAGGGAAGGCGTATAATCCATTAAGGGCCTTGGACAAGTTGTGAGTGACAAATTTTACTCAAAATAAACTTTACTTTATACAAAGATTTCATGATGCTTTATTACGTTTGTAAGCATGTTTTGATATGTACATTTTCACAAGTTTTATTGTGCAACTATGATCATTTGCTTGAAGTAAACATGTGTTTTCTAGCATGAGAATATTATGTATTTTGCATTGGAAATTATTTGAGGCATGCAGTTAAACAGTTTTACAAAAGGCATGCTATTTATTAATTTACAATCTTATGAAGCATGATGTTTGATGATGAATTTGTCAAGGTTTGAAATGACATAAACTTGTGATTTTTATCATGTTATTTCCCAAAGCACATTATGTTTGGATTATGTTTTGAAAGGCTCTTAATGCCGAAGGACTCAGAGAAGGCATATGAGCTGCCTGGATATAGAAATGGTTCCCAATACCGAAGAACTCGGAGAAGACATATGGGTAACCTAAATATAGAATTGGTCCCAAATACTGAAGAACTCGGAGAAAACATATGGGTGACTTATCTTGTATATGGGACTTGGTACTGAAAGACTTGAGAAAGGATATGAGCAACATAGGATATGATTTCTATGCGCACATAGAGGTATAATTGACGTTATTGTATTGAGATTACACCACACAACTAAGGTTATTCAATGTTGGGTGTGTCGAGATTACCCAACTAAGGTTGTTTTCGACGTTGAGTAGCGTTGAGCACCGCTTTGCCTCGACTAGAGAAAATATTTTAGATGTATGTTGAATTTTTATGGTTTTCGAGAATGAAATGTATATGGTTTTAATAACGTTAATGAAGCATGTTTTTCCTGGGTGTGGAAATGAACTATTACTACTTTTATTATTATCGTTATTTGAGCACGGTTCGATGTATTTTGAGTTTGAAAATGTTTTCCTGAACTTGTAACTTACTGCGCTCTCTAGTTTATGTTTTTCTTTGTTTTTCTGTTTTCTAGATAGCGAGCGAAATCGCGACGCTTAGTGTCACGGTCATGCTTGTCTAGGGCGTGTTGCCCGTGGCCGCATGCCCGCCTCAACCCCTTTTTATCATGCTTTCACCTTATGCATTTCTTTTTGCTAGTTAGTTTACTTTCCTAGTACTTTTCTTTGTAAGTGACCGCTCGCCATTTTGCATGTGCAAGAGTGACAATCCTGAAATTGTTCAGAATGTACTATATGGGGGTGAGACTAACCATCAAATCCTCATATCCGGAGTTGTGAGCTATAAAGCCGTTGTTGTCCCTTTTTGCTTTCTAGTCTTACAACACATCATAATTTCCCAAACATGCTTTCAAACGTTTGCGAAATCCTTTTCCTCTAAAACCCATTTTCTAAAACTGTTTTCCTTGGAACGGGGCCGGAGGTTACGAGACGCACTCGATGTGCCGTAGGCGATCAGAATTTTGATCAGATTGACTTGTTCACGAGCTAGAACAAGTGCCGTACAATTGTTTAGTCTAGCGATGAACTATGATTGTGACAGTTGGTATCAGAGCCAAGTCGGCTTACAAGAGAGAAGGCCAGAATTATGTCGACCGCGAAACAATTAACCAAGTCACAAGTGGACCGACTGGTAGAAATGGAAGAGCAGATGCTCTACTTGAGAGAAGTTCCCGGCGCCCTCTGTTTCCTGGAAACGCGAGTACAAGAGATCTCTGAAAAGGCTGATGGGATTGACGCGGTTGCCGGCCGCTTAGATGGGATGCCCGTCAAAAAGTTGATGTTAAGGGTTGAGACCCTAAAGACGAAAGCTGCGAGACCTAGCAGCTTCGAGCGTGGTGACAGCTCATCGAGTTCTGTAGCCCATATGGAAGAAAGAGTCAAAGAGCTCGATAGCTCTCAAAAAGCAATAATCTAGATGGTGACGGACTTGTCAGAAGATTTTCGAGCCGCACTCAATGTCGTCAGGACAAAAATTGCGGATGTCAGCACAAGGGTAAATCTCACCATGAAAGCGGTGGGAAACCAAACCCCAGCTGGGGGTGCAGTCTAGTTGAATCGAGTGAAAATCCCGGAAACCAACCCTTCTGTGGGGCTCGAGATGCAAAAGCTCTGGAAATTTCATATTTGACATGGAACAATATTTCAGGGCCACGAACACGACTGTTGAAGAATCGAAGATTACCTTGGGGACGATGCACTTGGCAGACGACGCCAAGCTATGGTGGACGTCCCGGTACATAGACATGCAAGAAGGTCGTTGTATTATTGATACCTGGGATAAACTGAAACAAGAACTACGCTCTCAGTTCTTCCCTGAAAATGTCGAGATCTTAGCACGACGAAAACTCCGGGAGTTGAGACCCACGGGCCTGATCCGAGACTATGTGAAACAGTTTGCAGGGTTGATGTTGGACATTCGTGATATGTCCGAGAAGGACAAAGTGTTTTGTTTTGTTGAACGATTGAAACCATGGGCGAAAGCCAAACTGTACGAACAGAGAGTACAGGACCTCACGTCGGCGTATGCGGCCGCCGAATGATTGTTCGATCTCAGCAATGACGTCCAGGACACTAGACGACAATCAACTTCCTCGAGCGGAGGAAATAAGAACAATCGGGCAAGCCCGTCTCATAATGCTGGAGGGGACAAAACTTTGAGTGGAGATCGAAAGCCCTATTAACCCCCTCAACCAAGGAGTGGGAACACTTGGCGGGGGCCCAATCAACATAACAATTACCACCGACCCCCACAGTGCTTTCTCTGTAAAGGGCCTCACATGGTGAGCGAGTGTCCGAAACGAACCGCATTTAATGCTTTCCAAGCCGCCCTAGCAACTGATGCAGATGGGCAAACTGATCAACTCGAGGCAGAAACCCCGCCATCAGAAGAGCGGGACAACCTTCGAATGGGGGCACTGAAATTCTTATCGGCCCTCCAAAGGAAGATCGGAGAGACCAAAGAAGCCATCGAACAGGGCCTCATGTACGTCGACGCCTGGGTGAACCAAAGAGCGGCCAAGAGCACCATGGTCGACTCTAGTGCCACCCATAACTTCATAATTGAAACGGAAGCACGCCGACTAAACCTTCGATGGGAGAGAGACGCAGGGAAAATGAAAGCCGTCAACTCTGCAGCCCTACCCATCACGGGAGTAGCGAAGAGAACAATAGTTAAGCTGAGAGAGTGGAGTGGACCTGCCGATTTTGACGTAGTCTTGGGGATGGAGTTCTTACTCGAACACAAAGTGATACCGATGCCGCTGGCAAAGTGTTTGGTAATCATAGGGTTCACCCCTACCGTGGTTCAGACCAACATTAAGCAACCCAACGGGGTGAAAATGATCTCGGCCCTCCAACTCAAGAAAGGCCTTGCTCGCGACGAGCCTACTTTCATGGCCATCCCGGTTGAGTCAGTGGAAACAGAAGGAGAGTTCATTCCCGAAGCTATCCAAGTTGTCTTAGAGGAATATCGAGATGTTATGCTGGATAGTCTGCCAAAGTCCTTGCCTCCAAGAAGGGGGATCGACCACGAAATCGAATTGTTGCCAGGGGCAAAACCTCCTGCAAAGAATGCCTATCGAATGGCGCCTCCTAAGTTAGCCGAACTCCAAAAGCAGTTAGACGAGTTACTAAACGCAGGGTTCATTCGCCCTGCAAAAGCACCCTTCGGAGCACCAGTGCTATTTCAGAAGAAGAAGGACGGAAGCCTTGGGTTGTGTATAGATTATCGGGCCCTAAACAAGCTCACTGTTCGCAACAAGTATCCGTTGCCCATTATCACAGACCTATTTGACCGGCTTCATGGCGCCAAATACTTTTCGAAACTCGACCTTCGGCTAGGGTACTACCAAGTTCGAATTACTGAAGGAGATGAGCTAAAGATGACCTGCATCACAAGATATGGGGCCTTCGAATTCCTCGTAATGCCCTTTGGCCTCACCAATGCCCCAGCTACCTTTTGTACTCTGATGAACCAAGTTTTTCACGAATACCTTGACAAGTTTGTCGTGGTGTACCTGGATGATATAGTGGTTTATAGTGCGACCATGGAGGAACACCAACACCACCTTCAGTTGGTCTTTGAGAAGCTGAAACAAAACCAACTGTACATGAAGAGAGAAAAGTGCTCATTCGCTCAAGAGCGAATAAATTTCCTTGGCCACGTGATCGAGTGCGGCCGAATAGCCATGGAACAGAACAAAATCCATGTGATACGAGATTGGAAGATCCCGACCGTTGTTACTGAACTACGTTCCTTCCTCGGCTTAGCCAACTACTACAGACGATTCGTAGAAGGATTCTCAGAAAAGGCGAGACCGTTGACCGAATTGTTGAAGAAAGACCACAAATGGAATTGGACTTCGGAGTGTCAAACTGCGTTTGAAGGCTTGAAGAAAGCCATGATAGAGGGACCGGTCCTTGGAATTGCTGATGTGACTAAACCTTTTGAAGTCGAGACGACGCGTCTGACTTTGCCCTGGGCGGCGTCTTCCTCCAGGATGGCCACCCGATCGCCTACGAGAGCAGAAAGCTAAACGATGCTGAGAGAAGGTATGCAGCATCTGAGAAAGAAATGCTGGTAGTAGTTCAATGTCTGCAAGCTTGGAGACAATATCTGTTAGGTTCCAAGTTTGTAGTCAAGACAGACAACAGCTCGATCTGTCATTTCTTCACACAACCGAAGCTGTCGTCCAAGCAGGCTCGATGGTAGGAATGCCTGGCCGAATTCGACTTTCAATTTGAACATGGACCCAGTAAGGTTAACCAAGCGGCAGACGCCCTCAGCCTAAAAAGTGAACATGCGGCCCTGTGCTTGTTTGCTCACCAGAAAACCAGTAGCTTAAATGGAACTGCCCGGGAGACCATCAAAGCCCACCTACACAACCATACAGCTGCCCAAGCATTAATTCAGTTAGCTAGAGAAGGCAAGACCCATCAGTTTTGGGTAGAAGACGACCTCCTCCTCACGAAGGGAAATCGTCTATATGTTCCCCGATCTGGGGAGCTACGGAGACTGTTAATGAAGGAGTGTCACGATACACCGTGGGCCGGACATTATGCAATTCACGAAGACTTGTCTTGTCTGTCAACAGGACAAAGTGGATAGGGCGAAGCTAGCGGGTCTGCTAGAACCCTTGGGAGAGTGTGTCTCTCGACTTCATCACTCATTTGCCAAAAGTGGGGGAGTTCGAGGCAATACTCGTGATAGTTGACAGGTTCTTGAAATACGCAACATTCATCTCAGCGCCAAAGTTGTGCTCAGCCAAAATGACGGCCCAGTTGTTCTTCAAACACATCGTAAAACTTTGGAGGTCCCTGTCAGCATTATAAGCGACCGCGACGCAAGATTCACTGGGACTTTCTAGACAGAACTATTTCGGATGTTAGGTTCAACATTGAATATTTCCTCTAGCTACCACCCACAAACTGATGGACAGACAGAACGCTTCAATAGTATGCTCGAGGAATATCTCCGCCACTTCATCGATGCAAGGCAGAAAAACAGGGTTTAGATATTGGATGTGGCTCAGTTTAGCTTCAACAGTCAGAAAAGTTCTTCCACGGGTAAGACACTTTTTGAGATCGTATGTGGTAGACAACCATTCATGCCGCACGTCGTTGACCACCCCTATGCGGGTAAGAGCCCACAAGTGCACAACTTCACCAAAGAGTGGAGAGAGTCCTCAGAAGTAGCACGTGCATGCTTGGAGAGAGCTTTGAAGCGCATGAATAAGTGGGCAGATACGAAGCGCAGGCCCTTCGAGTTCCAACCTGGAGACAAAGTTTTGATTAAGCTGCGCTCGGAACAGTTTCGATTTCGAAGGCAGAGAGATCAACGACTGGTGAGAAAATACGAAGGACCAGTGGAGGTGATCAAGAAAGTCGGGAAGACCTCATATCGGGTTCAGTTACCCTCATGGATGAAGATTCATCCCGTCATACATGTGAGTAACTTAAAGCCTTATCATTCGGACCCCTACGACGAACGATGTAATGTGGTGACTCGCCCTCCTGTCACAATGAAGAACCCAACAGAAAAAGTGGTCGACAAGATACTTGCTGACAGAATTCGCCGAGTGGGGAGGCCAAGACGAGACCTGAAAGAGTTCCTGGTAAAGTGGAAAGACCTCCCAGAAGAAGAAATCAGTTGGGAGCGCGCTGAAGACCTGCAGTCAGCCACCGCACAGATTGCAGCGTTCGAGCAGAGTCGATTGACAGGGACATCAACCAATTAAGTGGGGGAGGATGTCACGGTCATGCTTGGGCGTATTGCCCGTGGCCGCATTCCCGCCTCAACCCCTTTTTATTATGCTTTCACCTTATGCATTTCTTTTTGCTAGTTAGTTTACTTTCATAGTACTTTTCTTTGTAAGTGACCGCTCGCCACTTTGCATGTGCAAGAGTGACAATCCTGAAATTGTTCAGAATGTACTATGTGGGGGTGAGACTAACCATCAAATCCTCATATCCGGAGTTGTGAGCTATAAAGCCGTTGTTGTCCCTTTTTGCTTTCTAGTCTTACAACACATCTTAATTTCTCAAACATGCTTTCAAACGTTTGCGAAATCCTTTTCCTCTAAAACCCGTTTTCTAAAACCGTTTTCCTTGGAACGGGGCCGGAGGTTACGAGAGGCACTCGGTGTGCCGTAGGCGATCAGAAATTTGATTAGGCTGACTTGTTCATGAGCTAGAACAAGTGCCGCACAATCGTTTAGTCCAACGCAGAACTACGATTGTAACACTTAGCCTACAAAACAACTCATTTGGGCCTACCATTAGTGTTTGTGAACATTATAAATATTTGTATCTTAGACATGTATTGTACATATAGAGGGTTAAAGAGTGGGAGTTAGTAAACTCATGTTACCTTAAAGTTTGAATGAAAGTCTATACTTGTATGATAGCTTAGCCCTGGTTGGATATTGATGTTCTAGTATGATTTATAACTGCTTATTAGGTGTTTGGTCATGTTTTAAGGTTGAACAGGTTGACAGTAGATGCCATAAGAGGATGGGTGTCTATTGTCCTCACCCTTTCTCCTAGGTTAAGAAGGTACTGGGAAGGAGTGTGACAAGTTGGTATCAAAGCATAAGGTTTTGGGAAGTGAAGACATGCATAGTAGCTAGAGCATGTTGAGTCTATAATATATTGATGTTATGATGTGTTATAGGAAACATGCCCAGACGGACCAGACGAGGTAGGCAAGTAGACGTCGGAACACCGCACACTACCGGTGACTCGAAGGAGGCCTATGAGGAGAGTCTAGTAACCCTCAAGTGAATGTGAACATGGAATATCAAATTTTCAATAGAATAGCGCAGAGATTGGTAGTTGGTGTTGAGGCAGCTCAGGGGGATCCTCAGAAAAAGTATGGAATTGAAAGGTTTAATGCCTTGAATGCTTAGGTGTTCGAGGGTACCACCGATCCTGCAGAGGCCGAGGTATGGTTGAATCAGGTACAGAAGTGCTTCAGGGTTGTGCATTATTCTGAAGACAGAAAGCTTGATCTAGTTACTTATATGATCCAAAAAGGTGCTGAGGATTGGTGGAGGTTGATAGAAAACAGAAGAGCTGATGCAGACTCCTTGATGTGGGCAGATTTTAAAAAGACTTTTCAGGATAAATATTATCCTAAGTCTTACTGTGATGAGAAGAGAAACGAGTTCTTAAGGTTAGTTTAGGAGAGTATGACCGTAGTAGAATATGAGAAGAAATTCACAGAATTGGCTAGGTATGCCTTGGCATTGATAGTAGAAGAAACTGATAAGTCACACCCCCCTCTTTTCTTACCTACTTAACCTGAAAGGAGATGTGAAGACAATATACATCACCCTTCTTGTGACGCATATTACCTCATCTTACATAACTTCCTGTACAAACATTTCATACGTATACATTCATAGAATTCAACCATAATAACGCATGATCATAATATAATAATCATTTCTGTACCCAATACACTTTTATAACATACTCTCTCATAACCCACGTTAAACAACTAACTATACATGCCACCAGTGTTAAGTTATTTACACGTACAACAACGAGAAAATAAACTGTTGTTGGAAACTCGAAGCTTAAGCAGGACGAGTTGGAGTAGGCAATGCACCAGGAACGTCCTTGCTACCTGAGAGGAAAAGAAAACATGGAAAACATGAGCTGAAAGCCCGTGAGTGACTAATTTTGTAAAACTATCTTTTGTTCGAAAATAAGCATATTAAAATCATAATAACACCATAAACGTAAACGTGATTCAAATAATCATTTCTGTAAAATCATAATTTCAACAACGTAAACACATCACATATGTTCATGCCAAAATCATCGTATACGAAAAACAGTTCGTTCTAAAAAACTTTCCCTTAGTCAGGGTGGAGCAAGACTCAACGCACCCGACGTCGAAAACATCCTTAGTTGAGGCGGAGTAAAACTCAACGCACTCAATGTCGATAACAATCCTTAGTTGGGGTGGAGCAAGACTCAACACACCCAACGTCACAACCTCTATGTGCACATAAGAATATGGCGAGTTGCCCAAGTACCTTCTACGAGTCCTTCAGTACTGGGTCCCGGAGAAACTCACATGCCTTCTCATGTCCTTCAGCATTGAGCCTCCTCTAAAACATTTTAGGAACCAATATTATACGTAAATAGTTCACATGAAAATCTTTCATGAAAATCCGATATATCACGATAAACAACATTTCAACACATGTCATTCAACATCTTATAGAAAACGGATAAAACATGCCTTGTGAACAATATCATCAAACATCATGCTTTTCAAGAAAACAGTTTATCTCAAAGCCATAACTCATAAGAAAAATCAAACTAAACATTTTCAATCAATTTCATTTTCAAAGGAAGAAAAGTGTCACTCACAACTTGTCCTTGGGCCCTGAGCGGATTATACGCCTTTCCGAGCTCTTCTTGGCCTGTAAATACACATTTCTCACGTTACGTTTTCCTTAAACTTCCTTTACATGATCATTAAACGTGCATACTTAAACTCTAATCATGATTCACCACGGAGACTCCCTTTCTTTCCTAAAATACACATAATAAGCGAGATTCTATGCCACTAGCGAGATTACCAACGAGATTTCACCTTACTAGCGAGTTTACTAACGAAATTACACAACAGGTCACGGTACTAGCGACACCAGCATGAGCGATACCAGTGAGACTACTTGATGAGCGATACTGAGCAAGAGCCAGTGATATTTATGAGAGAAAATCCTCCTCTACACGACCAGCGACACCAGTGTCGCTACTCCCGCTCCAGTTCTCAACGTTACCTGCTTCCAAACGGCACCAGACAGCAGAGTTTCCTCCTTTCCTGTTTGTTCTCACTTCTATCAATTCAAAGTCATATTTCCAGCCAGATTTAGAACTTCTTTCCTTCTACAAACTTGTAGAAAACATGTTTTCTAGCTTACCTCAAAATTTCATGGCTTAACTCGTCTTGGTTCGTCAGATATTGCAAGTTGTTTCCGCGCTGCTCTAGATTGCACAGAAATTTCGTATCAGTAACTTCCAGCTAAAAGTTTACATGTTTCTAATCCATTTCAACTCAAGCTTCCTTCATAAAAGTTGTTCAAATTGAGTTAACTTACTAACCTTAAAATTTCAGCCCAAAATTCAATTTCTTCAGCTCGATATTCACCAAACACCAGACCTAGTTCGAGCTGCGAGATAGCAGATGAAGCATCTGTTTCAGCTTCAGTTTTACCATGAAATCTTTCAAAACCTTGCACGAAATTGCCCTAGAACTCTTCTTCAACCTCTCCACGACGTGCAGCTGAAAAATAGCATAAAATGAAGTTTGGAAATGAGTAGAATGAAGTCGGCAACTTTTCTGTCCAATGAAAGGTTAAAAAACCGACTTCTCATCCTTATCATCTCTTTTTCTTTTTTTCTTTTTCTTCTCTTTTCTTTTTTCTACTTCCTTTTTCTTCTTCTTTTTTTTTTTTTTTTTGTCTTCTTCCCTTTTTTTTCAGTTTTCATTTTTTTTTTTTACAATATGAAATTATTAATACTAATTCGCCTAAAGCTTTTGAACATGCTTACCAATTAGGTGCTTACATGATAAATGCAAGCATTTTGAGGAAGGCTTGCGAAGTGAGATATGTACTTCGGTGACAGCGAGTATAGAGTGGATAGACTTTGCTAAGTTAGTTGAAGCTGCCTTGAGAGTTAAGAAAAGCTTGGCCGAAGGAAAGACAGATAAAGGAGGGAATAGATCTGGACAAACATCCAGTACATCGTGGAGTGGTCTCACCGAGGTGAGGGACAAGTTTTGCACCAGGAGTTTCTGGTAAGGAAAATTTTAAAGCTCGGTCAGGTGGATCGTACTTTGCAGGAGGTCCAAAAGGTGGTGGTTTGAGGAAAAGTCAAAGGATGTTTCCTTAGACTTTAGATCCTACGGGTGGTTCGCAGTTTAGCCAACCTAGTGAATCGATAGCCAGTGCAGCAAGAAAATCATTTTGTGGTACTTGTGGTAAGTACTACTGGGGCCAATGTGTAGAAGGGGCTAGTGTTTGCTACAGTTGTGGCCAGCCATGTCATTTTAAGAGAGATTGCCCTCAGCTAAAATCAAGAAAGAAGATAGATTAAAGAGCAGTTTGACTGTAAATCAGCCGAAGCATGAAACAGGAACTAGGGGAGGTAGTAGTGGTGGCAGACAAAGAGGCCAGGTAGGAAAGCCTAAGCAACAGGGAAAAGTCTACGCTATGACTCAGCAGAATACTGAGGTGGGTCCAAATGTTGGGACGGGTACATACTAATTATTTGTTCTAAGAATGCTCACGTGTTAATTGATTCTGGAGCTACGCATTTGTTTGTTTCCCATGACTTTGCTTTGCATGTGAATAGGAGTTTAAAGCTTTTGCCTGATGCCTTGTTAGTGCATACTCCTGTTGGTGAATCTGTAACTATATAGCATGTTTATTATGATTGTGAGCCGGTGATTGATAATGTGGTGTTAATAGCTAATCTGTTACCTTTAGATTTGATAGAATTTGATATTATTCTAGGCATGGACTTCCTGTCGAAGTATCATGCTAATGCTTATTGTTTTAAGAAAGAAGTAAGGTTTGTGAAACCTGATGGGGTTAAGGTAATCATTAAAGGAAGAAGAAGAGTTCTTCCTACTTGTGTAATTTCGACAATAAAGGTGAGGAAGTTATTGAGTAAAGGCTGTGAAGCCTACTTAGCACATGTAACTGAAGTGAAGATGGAGAAGTTGAAACCTAAAGATGTACTAGTGCTATGGGAACATTTAGATTTGTTTCCTGAAGAGTTGTCAGGTTTGCGACTTGATAGGAAGGTGGAATTTACTGTAGACTTAGTACCTGGTACAACACTTATTTCTCAGGCACCATATCATATGGCACCTGCGGAATTGAAGGAGCTGAAGGTGCAACTACAGGAGTTAGTGGACAAGGGTTACATTAGACCGAGTGTATCCTTGTAGGGTGCGCCAGTTCCGTTTGTTAAGAAGAAAGATGGCACAATGAGGTTATGTATTGATTACCGTCAACTAAATAAGGTAACAATATGTAACAAATACCCTTTGCCTTGTATAGATGATCTATTTAACCAGCTCAGAGGAGCTTCAATGTTCTCGAAGATAGATCTAAGGTCAGGATATCATCAATTGAAAGTTAGAGAATCAGACATACCGAAGACGACTTTTAGAACAAGGTATGGACATTATGAATTTCTGGTGATGCTATTTGGTTTGGCTAATGCACAACAATATTCATGGACCTAATGAATAGGATTTTCCATCCTTATCTGGACCAGTTCATTATTATGTTCATTGATGACATATTGGTGTATTTTGAAGATAGAGAAAGCATGCTGAACAGCTCAAGATTGTTCTACAAACTTTGAGAGAAAAGAAGTTGTATTCTAAATTCAGCAAATGTGAGTTTTGGTTGGATCAAGTAGTATTTTTAGGTTATGTGGTATTAGCTGCAGGAATCAGTGTAGATCCCCAAAAGATTGAGGCTATATTCAGGTGGGAACGACCTAAGATCGTGATAGAGGTATGTATTTTCTTGGGTTTAGTAGGATACTACAGGAGATTTGTTTAGGGGTTCTCGAAGATAACCTTACCACTCACTAGTTTGACTAAGAAGAATATCAAGTTGAGTCGAACGAGAAGTGCGAGCAGAGTTTCCAGGAACTAAAGAGAAGATTGGTGACTGCACCTATCCTAACACTTTTAGAGTCGGGTAAGGAGTTTGAAGTTTACTGTGATGCTTTTTGCCAGGGGTTAGGCTGTGTGTTAATGTAGAATGGGAAAGTGATAGCTTATGCTTCTAGATAGTTGAGGTGTCACTGATGTGAGCCTTTTTGGTGTTGCTTCCAAAAGACCCAATCAAATAATATTTATAGTTATACCAATCTTTACAACTATTACTACTAAAACCTAATACTAGTGGCAAGACGGGGTCGATCTGCAGGGAAGCACAAAGATTAGTTTCTCAAAGCTAACCATTTAATTAAAGCAACAAATGGGGGGTTTTGTGTGGTTTGAGATTTGAATATGCATGAAAATAAAGTGCAAGGAAAGTAAAGGATAGATGTGCAATCAAACAAAACATTCCAGCTTAGAGAAACGGAATCACCCAATGTAATTTTGATCATCAAATTATAAATACATGATTTAAAGTATCAAATTAGCCAATTTGATTAGATAAAAAGCATCCTAATCAGTTTAACTAACTACATTACACTTTAGGGATTATGCTAGGATAAATTTCCAATTGGAAAGGCCTAATTAGAAATTTAATACGGTTTCCCCAAGGTTAATAGAACAATGCTCTTCGTTTTTTACCACAAATCACAAGCCTATCTAATCTTTTGCTTTCTTAGAGATTAACCAATAATTACATGTCATATATTATATGTTAATCTAAAGCATTGAATGACACAATCAAACATTGTTTGTCAATCAATGGCAAGAAAATGTCATTCATAATCAATATATTAAGAGTAAAACCCATAGACAAGAAAACTCAATCATATTATCAAAATACTCCCAAGAATATAATGGGTTCCTCCAAAATTTTCTAAACTAGAAAACTATATAGATCTTACCTTCTTTCTTATGGTGGTGGAAAAGATAGAACCCAGGAAGAAGATGAAAGAAAACCTAAAAACTAATGTTGTAGATGAATAGGGGGCGAAAAAACGAAGAGAACGAGTGGTCATATGGCTAAAACGGCCACCCGGATCAAAAGTTATGACCTAATTACCGAAGTGTAGATTTTGTATTTGTGGAAGAGCCGCAGCGCTGTCAAAATCGGTTGTATACTATTTTCAGCGCCGCGACAAGGTCTTTTAGGGGCATTTTGGTCTTTTTAGCTTTCATTTGAGATAATTGTTTCATTAGCACACCAAATTGGTCCCTTTTAGCTCTTTTTTCTTTCTAATGCTCAGTTCTACCTTTTAAGAGCTCAATACCTATAAACGAACATTTTTAACACATTAAATAGTGCAACAATCTCGAGTTAAGCTTAGGAAGATAGCACAGTTTAGGTGTTATCAAACATCCCCAACTTAATTCTTGATCGTCCTCGAGCAAGGCAGAAACACACATCAAAATTAAATGTTTGCTTAACTACATGAACCATGACTCTAGTCTCAATACCTTTTAAGAACAATATTTGCAAGCAAGGAAGTCACACAAGTATATTCAATCAATGAGACAATTTTAAAAACATTCTTAGCCTATTCATGCATGAGAAAATGCAAAGTCATTCTTCCTAGACCATAATGAACTCGGAAAAGCTTTAAACGACCGTCAATTTGTTTTCCCCTACACTGGCTTATACACTGACTATCAAGTGCCAAAAAAAATCAAAGTGGTAATATGTCAACTGAGGCACCTAAAATTAAAGTCTAAGGACGTCCTAAACTTTCATTTATTTTACATAAGGGTATTAGCTTTCACACATCTCTGCAAGGAACTATACTCACTCTTTTTTCATGAGTGTTCTACTAATCACAATGAAGGTAGCTCTTTTGCATAACATTACAAGTTCATTTTCGTTGCTCTTTTTCATAATATTTTCTTTACACTCAAATAATTTTATCAACTAATTTTTAAGCAGACATATAATAATTTTTCTTCCTCGGTATTACATTACAACCTATCATGCAAGACACTATCTAATCAGTGGGGCCTTTCGGAATGACAACAAAAATATAGGCTGAATAACTCGATTATAAGCCCAAAAGGATCTAAGACAAACGGGCAAAGGACTTAAACATGCATGAGTGGCAAGAAGAAATTTAAAAATGGCTCAAAATCACGAATATGCTACAAACTTCCTATTAAGCAAATATTATCGCAAGCAAAAGCATCATGTCATCAACTGTCCTAATTATGAATCAAATAGCAGCGCAAACAACAGTTCAAGCACATATATTCCGAGCTCAGATGCTATTGGACTCAACCAAATCATAAAAAGTCATAACCCAACCACCCTCAACTTTTGAAGCATATATTGTCCCCAATGTATAAAGAAGTAAAGAGCACGGACAAAGTAACAGGGAAACAGACAACCTTCCCTGAAAAATTGAAACACACGGGATGGCGTGGAATTTCTTCTCCAAAGTTTCTCTTGGGTCTTTTCTCCATCACCTAAGAAAAAGAAAAAAAATATATTAAACTAAGAAAACAAAAATAACTAAACTAAACCTAGAAAGCAATTAAATTTAAACGCCTAGCTGTATCCAGGAAGCGCAAATTTTTAATGTCAGTTGCTCGACGTGACCTGTCCCTGGTCAAGGCACATAGAAGGTCTCGTATTTCTTTGGCCCCTTCTTGCTTGAATTGATGTAGCTTTCAAAGCCCAACAAGCTTCTTTGTCTCTGAAGGGTGCCAGACAGGTCGAATTTTGGTTTTCTGCAATATTTGAGAAATGGTAAAAAGAAAGAATTAAAAGACTCAAGGGACTCAAATGAGTCCAAAGAAATAAAAGACTCAACAGACTCGTGAGAACTTAAGGAGGAAAATTAAAAAATATATGAAATACTAGGAGTTAGAATAAGGCAAGGTCTTTCGACCTCTAACTCTATCACCTGAATTTTGTCTGGTTTAGGCTCGAGATCTTCCTTAGCCTCACAAACTGGCAAGCATGGCATGACATCCTCATCATCACTAGAGGTGTAATACTCCGCAAGGAACTCGGCTTCAATGGTATAGAGGAAGAGCTACTCTTGTGGACTCTCCAGTTCTTTCATGGATGCCCTAGTTTATTTTATTTACATACTTACCATTTTTACTTCTCTTTATGTACAACCAACTAGAGTTTTAGTTCAAGTTGGAGTTTGTTGAGTTTTATGCCTTAAAACTCATAGATTGTAAATGTAATAATTTGATTGTAATTAAATCATTAATAAAGAGTTATTGATGGGTTACTGTTGTTGACAGATAAAATAAGTCCCCGGCAACGGCGCCAAAAAACTTGTTGTGGTGCAGATCTGAAGAGCAAAACTTGCTACTGCGTTTGTCTATTATTATTATTAAGCTTCCTATGTGTTTAACGTACTATGCGTTGAACATGCTTAATGTTATGCGTTTATGATCTGTCAAGTTTTCCTATTCTTAACCCAAGTATAAGCAAAGAAATAGGTATACTTGGTGAGTCCGAGGTCGAACACAGGGACTATGCTGATTCTATAATTCGTTGGATTATTAGAGTTGGATTGGTAACTAAAAATAGTTGATAAGGATGCGTCTAACTAAAGAAAGCGATAACATGTACACTAGATTAAAATGTGGTAAATGGTAAGGTATGCGACACAGCAAAGTCAGCTAAATGGATTAAATGAATGGATAAAAACAGGATTCGGGTTGGTTAACATCTAAATTCAGAAATGCATAGTGATAGTCTATTCATACTTGCAACTCTTCTCCCGGTTGTCAGCCGCTATGCGTTATATGTCTATACCGCATAGGAGAGTGTTAAGTACCAAGGTTATTCCTATAGATAGGTAACACTTCTTGGCCTTGTCAATTGAGTTCCACAATCACTTACCCTTTCGAGCAGTCTGATTATTACTACTTATATCGATTAGCTAGATGAACATAAGCATCAGATTAAGATTACAATTGACAAGATGCAATAGTTACACTATGGTTCTTATTTAGATGCTAACGCAACCCGTGACCCTTGAAAGATTAGCTACTCATGGATTCAAAGTCATAAGCGAAAAATGTAGAGAAATGGATAAACATGGAAGAATTTTAGATTAATGAAAGGAATACAATTTTAGACAGTTCAATGTCTTGACACAAAGCTAAAATCAAAGCTAGAAAAAGAAATAGAAAGCAGGAAAGGCGTCAATGTCTTAAGTCGCCGGAATGGAAGCGTGAGGTTCTGCTGTGAAGTGGTCAGGTGGAGGGAAGACTCTGATCTAATTTTCTGTTGCCTTGCGTTTCTCGTCGTTATGCGTCCGTGAAGAATTTAGGTTCATGCGTCGACGCATCTATATGTTCTAACTCATCATCCTGCATTGAGCGGATGTCGACTCCTCACAGGTTGCCAACGTATAGTCCTGCATTAAGAATCTACAGGTTGCTCGCGCTCCTGCGTTAAAACATACGTTCTAGGCTTAAAAAGCTATAAAATAATTATCTTCATCAATTTACAAGAGTAGAACTCATAGGAAGATTTATCAATCGAATTTAACATCAACTGCCGCATGATTCTCTATTTAATCTCTATTTTTCTAAGAAAAAGGTTGTAATAACTTGTATTTCTACAAGTTATCAGTTACTTTAATAAGCGTTATTGATTGTTTTTGTTTGTTTTGTATTAATAACCCTAAATCCAATAAACTAACATCATAGGTTGTTTTATGAGTCTTCAACTGTATGTGGGGACATATGGAGATCAATGTTCAAGATACAGTCTAAAGGGTCTATAGTATAGGGATAAGGCTGGATACTTTATCCTGGTGATACTATGAATACGACCTACTTTGTAGTTAATACAAACGCAATGATCTAACGCATTCATGTAGGTGACATGCGAGTGGGGGTATCCTATGCAATAAGTTTGCATAAGATCGGATCACAAAATAGTAATCACTAGATGTAACTCAGTTGACTAGTTATGTTTCTATTTCAATAGGATGACCTAGGCAACTTAGTCTTAATCTTGAGTATATTATGAACTCCTATCCTTGAGAGATTGCCCTTTGATTTGTATGGGTGAGAGTGGCCGTTTGCTGACTCAATATGCCTAACATCTTGGGGACAAGACCGAGTGGGGAGCTGGAGACCTGATTATAAAAGATGGAATTCACTCATTCCCATTTTTAGGGTAAGTAGATAAATGTTCCCTTAAGTGGTGTCTCCGGGACTTGAACAAAGGGCCCTACCCTCTCACTGGCCCGAGAGGGGTTTCTGTTTAATGGTTGGAGCATAAACAGGTTGTTCATTAGAGAAGCACTGGTACTAAAGGATTTAGAAGTAACCTGGGGTAAAACGGTAATTTGACCCAGCTGGTGTTACGAACACTTGTGAAGGACAAATTTGCTATTATTGGTCTATATGCATGGAGACAAAAATATATCTACAGTAAAAAGAGTGCAGTTGTGGGTCTTTAGTGGAGTGTACCCACAGTTAATGAATATTGGTTAATGTCGTTAATGAGTTTAGCCAATTAATCTCATATCGTTGGAGCTTCTGATTTGTAGGTCCATAAGGTCCCCTTGCTAGCTCACTATGAACCAACAAGGATTAACTATGTTGAAAGAAAAATTTCAAATGTTTAAATTTATGAGGGAAAATATTAATTGTATTGGATACAATTAATTGCATGATTTATTATGAATTTTATTTGAATGTGATTCAAATTATAACTTTATAATATAAAGAATTAATTGATTTGAATATGATTCAGATAATTAATTATGTATTTGGATAAAATCCATATAAATAGATAGAGGGAGAATTAATTAATTAATTTAAATTGGATTCAAATAATTAATTATTTGATTTGGATGAGATCCAAATTAAAGATTCTGCAGAAAATAAATAGAGGAAGAATTAATTAATTGATTTTAATTGGATTCAAATAATTAATTATTTAATTTGGATGAGATCCAAATCAAATATTCTGCAGA
Source organism: Citrullus colocynthis (assembly GCA_031780015.1). Classification (NCBI taxonomy): domain Eukaryota; kingdom Viridiplantae; phylum Streptophyta; class Magnoliopsida; order Cucurbitales; family Cucurbitaceae; genus Citrullus; species Citrullus colocynthis. Next base: position 4,402,227 of record QLSR01000100.1, on the reverse strand, counting down.
AAATAAATATTTAAATAAGATTTAAACATTTTAAACCATTTAATATGAGATATTATTTGGGTAGATATTTATTAATATTTGATATTATTAAATATTTGATTTAAAATCTTTCCAGAGGTTTTATCCTAATAGAGTACGAGTAACCCATAAAGTTCTATAAATAGGGGCCTTGGGAGCCTTCATAGAACACACTCTCTAAGAGAATAATCTCTACGATTACTCTAAAAATCTTCCTCTACTAATTCTTCCAATTTTCTTAGAAAAATTCTAAGAAAATTCTTCTTCCCATTCTTTGAAAGAAGCAGTTCTCACAAATCGGATCCTTGCCAAAGTCATAGCAAGGAAGGCCTCTTGGAAAAGGGAGACTACAAGGAGAAGACTATCTGTTCGAGAATTATAGATTGGCAAAGGTATGATGCTTAACCTTTTCTTTACATTTTGTATTTTTAATTCTTACAATAAATCAAAGAATGCCGCGGGGATTCAATTCCCTTCAAAAACTTGCACACACGCAAAGAAGGTTTGCATTTCTAGTAAAGAGAATATAAAGCTAAGAAAGGTAACTTAGAGTATGAAAAGAGTTTGAGCATTCAGATCATCATAGTGACTAAATCTTCAACACATAAGAGAAAGTCCAGAGTTATGAAATCACATCAGACATAAGCTATAAGTAAGGAAAATGCAAAGAGATATATGGCATTTCAAAGGGAAAATTTGGCTTTCATTGATATAACTCAAAGACGCTTTACACAATGATATTGAAGATAAATGCCTAAAAGTTCACAAAAGAATGCTTGAACTTAACAACCCTAAATTTAACTATCTCGATTGTCTTCGTCAGATCTGCGTTCTAAATTTGGTTGATCAGGTGTAGGGCGCTAGGGCATGTGGCAGACAAGCGTTTGTTGTAGATGTTTAGGAATATTGGGGCGTGTACCTCTGGCCGGAGAGAAAACAATTAATGGATGTAATTCAATGTGAAATGAAATTGCTCCGTTTGATGGCTAGCTATCATATTTAGCGAATGCATCATGGGAACCAAGATGACCTACTGCATATATGTTTGCATGGTTTCCCATTCAAGTTCAAGGTGGTGCTCCTGAAACTGAGCATGGGGTTATGGGCGAGGGGTTTGGTGAGGACGGGTAGTGGCTGGAGTTTGATCAAATGCAGGGGGTGATGGATGCGATCAACTTGCATCATGATCTCCATAGTGTGGGTCATCAACTCTTTGAGTTGAGGGGGATGGAGAAGAAGGATGTAGTGAGGAAGACTTTATGAAAGGGTTGGGGCAATGCGTTTCTTGAGGAGGAGGAGGTGGAGTTCATTCTCTCAGAGTACGTGGAAGTGGAGACGAGAAATGCGAAAAAGAGGAGTTTGCATTTGAGTCATTGGCATCAAGACTTGCTATGACTTTAGGTTTGAGTTTGGATTTCTGACCCTTCTCCTTTTTCTTAGACAGCTTGGTAGGTTGGCCTACTGGAATGGGAAGTGGTTGAGAGGTTCCTTTACATATCTTCGCAGGACCTAGTTGATGTTGAGAACCCTTCATCAATCGACACAATGTTTTGTTGGCAATAATGTCATTGACTGGAAGCATCTGCTCTATGTCCAACACTTTAGTAGCACTCCCAATGGCAGCATTCGCACACAGGCTCATTATCAGCCAAGGAAAGAATAGCTGACCTCTTGGCTTGCTGAAAACACCTCGAATTTGCGCTGCTATTATGTGTCCTACATCCAGGCGGATACCTTGCATAATGCAGTATGCTGCCATCACCCTATCTCTTGAAACGATTTTGTCATGGGTAGTTGGGATAAGTCATTTCTTTACAAATTATACCCACATGTTGGCCTTAGGCAGGAGGCAGTTTGCAGGCAATGTTCGGATGCATGTGGGTGAAACATCCCACTTAGACCCTGGCTTGGCCATGACCCGGACCGCATCTTGCATCTGGTCAAGTGATGTAGATTCTATCAATTGGTTTCCCTCTGCGTCCGGGTCGTCCCTCAACTTGAATACTGTGTTTATCTCTTTGGCGTTGAAAGGGACTTCACATACATTAACCATCACCATATCCTCCTCCTCATCTGTCTGCCCATTGTAGAACTCTCGAACAATTGATGGCTAGATCCAAATTGGGTCGGCACAGAATTCTCACCAGCCATGGTGGTCGATTAGGTTGATAGTGTAGGTCGGTAGTGGTGCTTCCTCTGGGAAAAACCCTATCTCTATTAACAGATCAAGGAATTACTTGCATCTCCCTTTTCCTTCATTCTTCTTTGGTGATGCATCACCACCTTTGCTTTTCCTTTGGCCTTGGCGGGAATCTTATCGACTATTTTCTCTTTTCCCTTGGCCATTCTGAGAGGAGCCTCAGCCACCTTTTCTCTTCCCTTGAGTCTTTCTGGGGAAGGTGTGGGAATTTCTTTGGCTGGCTTTTCTCTTTTCTTCTCCTTCTTCTTCTTTTGGATGCTTGCGTTCTTTTCCACCCTTGCATCACTCATGATGCGTTCTATCCTCATAGGCGACAAATGCCTACTCTTTTTCTTCTTCTTCTTCTTTTTCTTGCCCTCTATCTCAGCTCGGGCATTTATCCTTGTGGCCAACTCCGCATCTTCTTCAATTTGCAGCTCTTTTTCAAATTCCTCAGCTGCCTTTTCTATTCTTTCTTCCTCCCTCATTTCCTCTCGAATGCAATTGCAGCTTGGTCAATTTAAGGATCAGGAGGCATTTGCATTGAAGCTTCTTCTTCAGCACGCGCTTCCTTGCAATGCCTTTTACTTGGGAACGCTACCTTAGCGATATGCTTTGTTCCTTTACGAAGAGCCCTCAGCTCCTTTCTAAGCTTCGCCTTTTTCTTCGCCATTTTCTCTGCAAGCCAGTCAAATGATGTTGCATGATGGCGGACTCAAGATTGTTCGCTCGCTCTATGTTATCCGGCTCCTTGTCCTTGGTAACCTTTCCTTGCAGGCTCGACAGATTTTTTCGGCCCTTGTGATACCTTCTTTTATTTTCTTATCAGCACTGCCTCTTCCTCTTTGTCTTTTCTTTTTCTTTTGGCTTCGTTGGTCACCACATACTCCTTGATAGGCCCTTCATTGGAGTCTAATGCGCATTCCTCAAGGCTCATTTCTGCAGAGGTTGTCCCTTGCATTTCCATTGGCTTGCTCACTATCTCCTTGCTGCGAGCGAGTTCCTCCACAATAGGTTGCACTTCTCCTTCCTTATCCCTCCGACTTTCTTTTGCGCAACTTCGGATGTCTCCTTTGGGGAGGGCAATTCTTTCCTTGCGTCCGAGAGGCAGGTTTCGAATGGATCTCTTAAGCCACTAAGTATATGTGCGACCCATTCATCTGGGGAACGCATAAAGTTTACTTCTCCCTCTTTAATCACCACTTCCTTGTTTGCTTCTCCCTCAACTTCATCCATTCCTCTTGTACTAGGTGGCCTTGATGAAGGTAAAGGTTGGTTCACTTCACCATGATCCTCGCTTGCCTTTGCAATTCTTTCCTCTTAGGCAATGCCTTCGAGGATATCGCCGAAGACATCACTACTCCCAATTAGTGCACTGGCTTCGTCATGAACCTGCATCTCAGGGGCAGGTTGCTCAACCTCTTGGAACTTCGAATGCAATCTCTGGTTCTCCCCTTCATAATTTCCAGCCGATGATTTGGTGAACGACTTCATGGCTACTTTTGAAACACACAATTTTACTCGCTTGGGGGCAGGCTTGGGGAAGGTGAAGGGACGATTTGGCTAAAAGGTTTTATGTTTAGTACCTCCACACACTCATCGGAGTCGAAATGTATTTCAACAACCAGAAGACTAGGCTAAGGGGCAGCAAAGTTTTGAAAGGTTGGGCGAATGGAAGGAGGTTGGGAAGATGAAGGGTTAGTGGGTCGTTGGGTGTTAGATCGAACTTGGAAAGCAGAAGGGTTAAGGATGATTGGAGGGAGTGGGTTGTTCTGTGAATCCTTTCTACTGGACATAATTGGTGAAGGTGAAGAGCTTTTGAAGAATGGAGCGCTGGTCTGAAGCAAAAGCGAAGGAAAGTGAAATGCTTTGAAGAGAAGGGATTGTGCTTAAATAGGCGAAAATGATGCCATCGACATTTATTGCTGATACTCATTAACGCGATATCTCATTGATCTAGGAGATTTTCTAAAGCTGCACACCAGGCATGCATGGCTGAAGAGATTATGACGCAAATCCGCACTCAAGTGTTTCTGAGGATACGCAACGACTAACAAATCCTAAGCGTTTTAAGTATCACCTTTCGAAAGATGCAGAGGTCTTCTTTCGACAAACGCAGAAATTGTTTATCGAGAAACATAGGGAAGATATCATGACGATAATTTAAACAATAATGACCAGTCAATTCCAACAATTAGCAGCTAATCATACTAGAGTTTCATGCTATATTACTTACACTACTTCTACAACAGGATTTAAAGAAAGCAAAGGTAAAAGAAAGCATCCTTGGAAAATTAAGAGTTCAACAACGCAGGGACCTTCCAACGCAAACTCATCAGTTCTACTTATGTAGGTCAATGGAGACTTTGTTTCTTGCAAGTTCTCTAGTGTGATAGGGCTTTACCCTCTGTCCATTGACCTTGAAGAAGTTTGTTCCATCTTTGCTCATTAATTCAACTTCTCCATATGGGAACACCTCCTTAATTATGAATGGTTCGGACCAGCGAGACCTGAGCTTTCTTGGAAACAAATGCAACCTCAAATTAAATAATAAAACCTTTTGGCCAACTTGGAGTATTTTCTTACTAATGTGCTTTTCGTACCATCTTTTGGTATTTTCCTTGTACAGGTTTGCGTTCTCATACGCCGTTAGCCTTATTTTCGTTAGCTCATTCAATTGAAGACTCCGCGCTTCTTCGGATGCGTTCATGTCTAAATTCAGCTTCTTCAACGCCCACACAGCTTTGTGTTTCCAACGAGAGATGACATGTCTTTTCGAAGACCAACGAGTATGGAGACATGCTAATGGGCATTTTAAATGTTGTCCTGTGCCCCTAGAGAGCTTTATCTAGCCTCTCCGTCCAATCTTTCATTGAAGTACTTACTACCTTCTCAAGAATGGACTTTATTTCCCAGTTTGATATTTCAGCCTGGCCATTGGTTTTTGGGTGGTATGCTGTTGCGATCCTATGTTTGACATAAATTTGGTTAGCAAATTAGCAACTATGCGATTTATAAAGTGCATATCTTCATCACTAATGATAGCCCTTGGTGTGCCAAATCGTGAGAAGATGTACTCTTTTAAAAATTTGGAAATCGTAATCACATCATTTTTCGCACATGTGATAGCTTCTACCCACTTGGGCACATAGTCGACAGCTACCAGAATATTTTGATTTCTGCATGATGGAGAAAATGGTCCCATGAAGTCGACACCTCATACATCAAACAGCTCCACGTCGAGAATAGAGTTCAAAGACATCTCATTTTTGTTAGAGATGTCCCCCATTCGTTGGTACCGATCATAAGCCACTGCATATGCCCTTACGTCTTTGAATAACGTTGCCCAAGAGTATCCGCTTTGAAGCACCTTTGCGACAGTCCTTTGTCCACCAAAGTGTCCTCCATAGGGAGCTTCATGACAACTGGCTGGAATACTCTGTGTCTCATATTTTGGGACGCATCGACGCAAGATATGGTCTAGGCCTAATCTATACAGAAAGGGTTCATCCCAACAGTAAAACTTACTCTCATGCATTAACCTCTTCCTTTGCTATGTATTAAAGTCGTCAGGCCACTGGTTGCAAACTAAGTAGTTAACTATATCTGCATACCACGGTTCCTTTCCCTCTGCGTTCATTAGTTGTTCATCAGGGAATCGTTCTACAATATCACTCCAACCTTCTTATACCTCTTTGTTCTCCAACCGAGAGATGTGGTCCGCAACCTGATTCTCAGTACCCTTTTTATGTTTGATCTCCATGTCAAATTCTTGCAACAATAGGATCCACTGATTGAGTCGTAGTTTTGCATCGTTTTTGGCCATTAAAACTTGATCACAGAGTGATTAGTATAGACCGTGATTGTCGACCACCCTACCAGATAGACTCTAAATTTGTCCACCGCAAAGACCATGACTAAAGTTTCCTTCTTAGTAGTCGTGTAATTCTCCTAAGCGTCGTTCAAAGTCTTTTTGGCATAGAATATCAGATGCATAACTCTTTCTTTTCTCTGCCCCAATACAGCTCCCATCGCATCGCACATTAGCTCAAGTGGGCGAGACCAATCAGGGGCAACTAAAATTGAAGCTGTAATTATGGCCTCCCTGAGCAACTCAAATGCATGTTGGCATGATTCATCGAAGTTATACTCTTTGTTTGCCTCCAACAATGCACTCAGCGGCCTAGCGATTTGCGAAAAACCCTGGATAAATCTTCTATAGAATCTTGCATGACCCAAAAAGCTTTGCAATGTCTTCATGTTTATGGGAGCCGGCAACTTTGCGATAGCATCTATTTTAGCCTGATCTACTTCCAATCCAGCTTTAGAGATTTTATGTCTTAACACAATGCCCTCGGTTACCATGAAATGACATTTTTCCCAGTTGAGGACTAAATTTGTGTCTTCACACCGTTTCAGTACACACTTTAAATTGGTTAGGCATTCATCATACGACACACCAAATACTGAGAAGTCATCCATAAACAATTCTACAGACTATTCCAGATATTCTGAAAATATGCCATCATGCATCTCTGAAACGTCCTTGTTGTGTTACACAACCCAACGCAAAGGTGCCATAGGGACAAGTGAAAGTTGTCTTCTCTTGGTCTTCCGGTGCTATCATAATTTGGTTGTAATTGGAATAACCATCTTGGAAGCAGAATAATTCGTTTCCTGCTAACCTGTCGAACATTTGATCGATGAATGGTAGTGGGAAATGATCTTTCTTTGTGGCCGCATTCAGCTTGCAATAGTCCATGCAAATACGCCAACCAGTCACAGTTCTTGTCGAAATCAATGCATTTTTACTATTGGCTATTACCGTCATTCCCCCTTTTTCCGGTACGCATTGAACTGGGCTCACCCAATTACTGTCAGAGATTAGATATATGACTCCTGCATCGAGCCAATTGATTATTTCTTTCTTAACAACCTCCTTCATGGTAGGGTTGAGTCTGTGTTATTTTCAATAGAGACTCCTCACGCTCAGGGCTTAATGCAGAGGATATGATTAATGGTAATGTACTCTCGTCTTCTAAGTACGCGTACTTGAGATGCGTTGGTAAGGCTTTGAGTTCCAATGTCGGTAGTTCTTCCGAAGAAGGCTTTGTTTTTGCTATTGCTTTGTTGCTCAAGTCCAGTTTCTCAAAGACTTTATCCGAGATCATTTTAATTGTTTCTTCTTCAAATTCGTCATCTTTTTCAACAGTCTTCTCCTCTTCCGACTTTTCTTCGTGGATTCTTTACCTTCATAGGTAATATCTTCTATCATCTGGCAAGATTCGAATTCATCAGGATACTTTAATTCGTTAAATACAGTAAACTTTACCTGCTGATCGTCCATGCGAATCGTCAGCTCTCCTTCTTGGACGTTAATCAGTGCACGCCCCGTTGCTAAGAAAGGTCTTCTCAAGATAATTGGTACCTCTCTATTAGCTTCATAATCCAAGATGATGAAGTCTGCCGGAAAGATAAACTTATCAACTTTAACCAGGACATCCTCTATCTTCCCTTTAGGATGTTTAATGGACCGATCGGCAAGCTGTAATGTTACTGTTGTTGGCCTTACTTCACCTATTCTCAATTTCTTGAAAATAGATAGGGGCATTAAGTTAATGCTACCTTTAAAATGCATAGCGCCTAACCGACGTTCATTCCCCCTATTGAGCATGGCAATGTGAAACTTCCAGGGTCTTTCATCTTGGCAGGCATATTCTTCTTGAATAATGCACTGCATTCCTACATTAACGCCACGGTTTCGAACTCCCCAAGCCTTCTCTTCTTTGAAAGGATATCTTTAAGGAACTTCACGTAACTAGCATTTGCTCAAGAGCCTCCATCAAAGGAATGTTGATGTGAAGTTGCTTAAGCACGTCCAGAAATTTCTTAAACTACCCCTCGTCATGTTTCTTTCTCAGACCCTGGAGGAATGGCAGACACACTGATGGCGAGATGTCTTTTGTAGAATTTTTATTTACAGACGCAGGTCTGGCCTATGTTGCTTTTTCTCGCCTTTCGTTATCTATACAAGTCTGACTTTGATTATGTGACTCTGACATTGAAGAAGACTGTGGACTAACATTTGGTACATGTGATTGATATGATGGTTGTTGTTGAGATGTCGATGAAGATATAGAGGGTTGCGTTTCAGTGAGCATTACTTTCCCACTCCTCAATGTCACTGCTTGACATTATTCCTTTCCATTCCCTCTAGGAACTTCTGTTGTGCCTGGCAATGCTCCTTGTGGTCTGTTCTTAAGCTCCTCTACGATTTGGCCCATTTGCTTTTCCAGATTTCTTATCACAATGGCTTGCCTTTGAAGCATTGCATCATTCTTACCAATATATTCTTTTAGTAGAGCTTTTATGGATGAAGATACTGTTGATGCGAGCGCTTGCTGGGATCGCTGTTGTCGAAGTTGCTGACCATGATTATTTTGTTCAAAGCCAGGAGGGTTTCCTCTTTGCGATTTCTGCTCACTTCCCTGACCTGTCAGCTGTTGCTGATTCCCCCCCCCCCCCCCCCCCCCC
>QLSR01000100.1:4308600-4393185 GCA_031780015.1 Citrullus colocynthis | reverse complement strand
TTCCCCCCCCCCCCCCACATTCGAAATTAGGGTGATTCCTCCAACTCGGATTATACGTCTTATCGTAGGGGGTTGTTTTGTACATAACACACATATTGTGGATTGTATTGACATATATCATATAGATGTGCTTCCCCACACTGCACACAACTCACTGCTGCCATTGGACTCAATGTGTTTATTGAATTAGCAGGACCAACTATTCCACCTTGATTATTCAAGGCAATGGTTTTGAGCAAAGACGTCATAGTTGCCATCTGTTTTGCAAGACCGACGACAACATCGGTTTCAATCGTACCAGCTTACGTTTTCCTTATGTCGGTAGAGCGAGATCCATACCCATCATCCACCCACTCATCAGTATTTATAGAAATTCTGTCTAGAATATCTTTTGCCTGTGTATAGGTCTTGTCCATCAATCCTCCCGCAGCAGAGCCATCAGCAATTGATTACGATGGTCTGTTGAGCCCTCCATAGAAAATTTCCATTTGGACGAAATCAGGAATTCCATTGTGTGGACAATTCCTTATAAGCCTTTTGAATTGGGTCCCAGCCTCACTCAGCGTCTCCGAGTCTTTTTGCTCAAAGGTGACAATGTCATGTCTCCTTCTTGCTTTTACTGTCAGAGGAAAATACTTTTGCATAAAATTTTCAACCATTTGCTCCCAAGTAGCAATCTCGCCTGGCTCGAAGGAGTAAGCCCATTGTCGTTCCTCATCTCTGAGAGAGAATGGGAATAGAGATAGTTGGATACCATCTTCCGTCACTCCTACAATTGAGAAAGTGTTGCATATCTCCTGTGCATGCGGGTCTTCACCAAAAGCACCCCCAAATTGCCCTGCAACTTGCAACATCCGCAACATGACAGGCTTCATCTACAACCTCCCGTTTCCTTCAAAGGTTGGGCGTAAAATTCTTGGTGAAAAGTCGTATAAATTCGACAACGTATACTCTCGCATCAGCTTGCTTTTGCCATGTGCTAGCAGAATAGGGTTCGTTTGCTGATTTGCAATCACATTATTCTGGTTTTCGTCTTGGGCATGGTTCTGTGGTTCAACCATGTTTCTGTTTGAGCTACGGTTGGTCATTCTTCGTCTAAGCCTAGTCCTTCTTCTGAAGATCCTCTCAATTTCACGGTCAATATCGAACTCTAGGGTGGTCCCTTCGCTCATATACTGTAAGGATAAAACTCACAATACTTCTTCCACTCAGGTATTTCTATAACCAAAACAATCAAGAAAATTGAATCGATACAATAATCCCCGACAACAGCATCATAAACCTATTGTCTGCCTTAAAGTGTAATGCATGCACTATTAATTAGTCAAGTTTTCCTAACTTTCACTCAAGTATAAGTCAAAATTAGGTTTTTCGGTGAGTGCAAGGTCGAACACAGGGTGATAACACCTAAAATGTGTTATCTTCCTCAGCTTAACTCGGGATTGTAGTGCTATTTAATGTGTCAATCATGTTATTTTGTAGCTTTCAAGCACTTAACAGGTAGAACGTGGTGTTAGCAACAAAATCGAGCTAAAACGAACCAAAACAAAGTTCCACGGCATCAACTGGGAAACAAAACTCCAAAATTACCAAAACGCCCCTGAAGCCACGATGTCACAGCGCTTTTTCTCGAGATGTTCTGCAGGCGAAGTGCAATAGGTGCCGCAGCGCTCCGAAAATATTATGCGTGCCGATTTCGCGTCAGTGCCACGGCGATGCGACGGTTTTCGTAAAGAAACCCTCAGTTTCTAGGTTAAAAATAGTTAGACCAGCCGATTTTTGGCTCCATTCTCTCCTCTTTTCTTCTTTTCGTACCTAGGAACTTGAACGCCATAATCGGTACCGATTATTGGCTAAGGTAACGTTTTTTTAGCTTGGGTATTAGGGATTTTCCTTGTAATTGATGTTCTTTTGAGGTTTTGAACTTGATTCAAATGTATGCATGATGTAATCCTGAGTTTTTCAAAAATTATGATCAATTTATAACACTGGTATTTATTTTGATTATTGCTTTTGTTATATTACAATTCGTGACAATTTGTTGTATGTCAATCATAGAAAGCAATAGGTTAAGTTAGCTTGCAAATCTAGATAGTGACGCACATTGTTCTAATCAACCTAGGAATAAATCGATAGAACATTCAATCTAGGACTATTCAATTGAATGTTCTGCCTAATTTTGCTTTGAACATAATGTGGTTAGGTTTAGTCAAATTTTGCATGCTTTTCATCGATTTGCCTTAAAACTAACTTGTCGACTAGGACAATTCAATTCTGGCTTTTTCAGTTGAATTGATTAGGTGCTAGCTTCAATGAATTTAGTCATGACGAATCAATGATAAGAACATCGAAGTTCCAACTGTGAAATTCGAGCGCTCCCTATGTTCGACCTGGCTTACCACTACTACTGTGGGTAAGTTAGAAAAATTTATTTGACACGAAACTGGGCAACGAATTCCATCAGTCACAGGGGCTATGCAGATTTCAAATTCCTTTAATTATTTGAGCTATATGCGTAACAAGAGAGTAAGAATGGTTTCAATGCGTTAAAAGTATATAAGCAATAAAAAACTATACTAAATTGGTGGGAAATGGAGTATGATGTGTCATAGCAATAATCAGCAAAGGTATAAATGTGAATGGGAAGTAAAGCAGGGCTAGGGTTGGTTATTGCCTATTTTCAGAAACTCAGAGTAAACTATTTCATATTATCAACTCTTAATCTGCACCTCTCGGTTAACAAATCGCATGCTCATATGTCTATAACGCATGTGAGAATATTAAATTCTAAGGTTACTTCTATGTCTAGAAATACTTCTTAGCCTTGCTTAATGACTTCCACAATCACTTACTTTCTCAAGCAGTTGATTATTACTACTCATCTCGATTAGCTAGATGGAAATGACTATTAGATTCAACACATTCAGCAAGATGATATAACTCAATAGTTGATTCTTATATAGACAACAACATAATCCAACCCTTAAGAAATTTAGCTACTCATGGATGTTAATATACAAATGATAAAAGACAAGAAGATGGTAGACATGAAGGATGTGTAGATTAATGGAATGAATAAAATGTTTCAAAGATTACAATCTCTTGTTACACTAAGAAACATAAGAAAGTAAAGAACAAGATAGAAAGCATGAAATAGTCGGCATATGCTCGATCTCTCGAATCTGCCAACTCTGGTTGTGTGATAGTTTCTGCTGTGGGATGGATGATCGGAAGGAAGACTTCTCTCTTGAGTTGTTCATCTCCGGTTGTCGTCTGGAAAGAACTCTGCTGTCACTTGAGGATTTTTCAAAGATTTCAACAACCTTCTTAACCTTTGAGTCTGCCTTTTTATAGAGGCTACATTTTAATTGCGTGATTCTCGGTGAAATTTGTAATCATCACTTTTGCCGCAGATCAAGCACATCAATCTCGCGGCAATCTCTCAGGATTCACGTCTGATTCTTTGCTGCTTTGCATTTCTCAATTACATTGTGCTAACATGAGATTTGCGTTCCTGCATCATATCATGTGTTTTAGATATCATTTACTTCAAAACATTTATCTTCACCAACTCAAAAGAATAAAATGCAAAAGAGGATGTATAAATCAATTAAAGCTCAAACTGCCGCATGATTCTCTACTTTATCTCTACTATTCCAAAAGAAAGCTAATAATAACTTGCATTTCTACAAGTTATCAGGATGGAAGCAAAAAATGAAATTTAAGAATTGTTGGAATTTAAAAAAAAAATGTCACCTACAATGTCTGTTTAGACCGACATTGTAGCCTCATTAATATATATCTTTAATGTCAGTTTAAAACTAACATTAAAGATCCCTGTTTTTTTCTTAGAAACTGACATTGTACATCTGTGTTTAGTTTTTTCAATCGACATCAAAGGCCAAATTTTTTTTATTGGAATCTAGGTTAAGCATATATTCTAAACCCTATGGACAACCTATATTCCTTAGCATGCATACAGTAACCCTTGCTACTAGTCAATTTAAAGCATGGACGAACACTAAGAAAACACTCGAGTAAAAAGCAATTAGCTAAGACATACATTCAAGAGAAGAGGCATTGATCCATTTAAGAATACACATCTAAGAATGAATTAGATTCTTGGAAACACAAATCAAAATCAGAAGTTTATACAAAAATAAGTCTCAAGTAATTACACAGGTTTGCTCTCAAGAACAAGAAAACGCTTACCTTGACATCTTCATAGACAAAGAAAGTAGAGGGGAGAGTGTCCAATCCATGGTTACAACCCAAAATAACAAAAGAAATCTAAGCTAAGATATGAAGAAGATTGAAAACGAGCTAAAGTTGTATTCTTCCTCTTTTCCTCCATAAAAATTGCCCTAAAATCAAAGAAAATATATAGATCTAAGTCGAAGCGTCACTGTTCTTGATGAGAGCATCCCTATGCTCTATGTAGAAATTGGAGCGCCCGTCTCAAGCATGCGATGCTATGCACTGCGCTCTTGCATACGTGTGCCTCACCCCTTCTGTTAACCTCCAAAGCATAGCTATGCTCTAGGTCAATGTAGCGGTGCTCTTACCTTGAGTTGCCTACTACCTTTGAGCATAGCGCTGCGTTGGCAAGCCCAGCTACACTCTGAGGGACAAAATCGTACTTTTACTTCAAAATGCTATTGAATGCTCCGTTTCGGTCGCACTCAAAGCGTCCCATTGGTTTCCTTTGCTCATTTTTCTGTCAAAACCACTACATTAAACATTAAATTCCTAAGAACTAACACGATTTAGGCCGAGATAGATAGCCATTTTTGGGAGCTATCAATACACCCCCAACCTAAACCTTGCTAATCCTTGAGCAAGAGAAAACTCAAGCATGAGAGCAAACAACACAAAGATTACATTTAATATGACTCAGGCCCCAGTACTCAAACATGCAATAAAGCTTAAAAACGAGAAATTTACAACTCGATGATTTATTTGATGCTTTTTTTATTGTTCCTTATGTGTGTTAGCCAACTCAGGTGAACTGTAGTAGAGACTCAGGACAACCTTATGGCATCCTCCATCCATTTTCCTCCTACTTCTAGCTTGAGCACCGGTCACCACGCAACCTAAACTACTCAAAAAAGTAATGGTTATCCTAGGGTGCTTGAAATTCACACGACAGAAAGATAAAGGACATTGCTTTTACCTAAGGGCACTAGCTTTCACACTCCAACCGTAGGGACTCATACCCACTCTTTTCTCACGGGCGTCCTAACTGATCACGACAGAGGTAGCTCTTTTTACCCCGATACATTGACTCACACTCTTTTTTTTTTTCCTTCCTTTTTTAATAATTTTTTATATCTTTTTATGTTTTTTTGTCAAACACCCTTTTTTCACATTTTTTTCTTTTTCCTTTTTTTTTTTAATTTTTTTTATTTACACAGGCTTATTGTTTTCTTATTTTCTCTAGTCTCATATTACATCCTATCTAGCAAGATCACACTCTAATCGATGGGGCCTTTCGAAGTGACAATAGACTTATGGACATCATAAACCTATCCTAAGCATTAAAAGAAAAAAACCTAAGGTGGCTAGTGCACAAGAAAGTAGGGAATGCAAGAAAATTTTTTAAATGGGCTCATCAAATGCTCATTTCAACAATTTCAAGTAAAAAAGCATGTAAGTATATCCTAGGCCATCCTATTTACGCAAAAATGAAAAATTTCATGTGGGACTCTTGTGCACATAAACATGACAAACAAGGTGCAAACATAAGAATCGATGGAGCAGAAGCAACATGCAACTCACCCACCCCCAACCTAAAACAATACATTGTCCTCAATGTATCTCTAATCAAAACACAGGAAAAATAAAAAAACAAGGGAACAAAAAATCTCCCCTGACAACATTTTCATGCTCGAATTTTGGGAATTGATGCTAGGACTTACCGCTCAAGAGATGCTATGTCACACCCCCTCCCGGATTTCCTCCTAACCCGGAAGTGAGTGTGAAATAATAGACTTCAATACCCCTAAAGCATTCATCACACAACCATGATGTCTTAGAATATAACCTGATAAACACATATTCAATAATCTATAATCACAACCACACCAGGGTTAAGCTATCATAACTGTCCTGACTCCCACAAGACTTAATATTTACAACAACATCTATACATAACTTTCTCCATCCTTACAATATGTACAATATTTAAATAGATTCAGGATTTACAAGTATGCAATTCTTAGATTCTGAAACAGGCCCAAACGAGTTTCTATTGTAGGCTAAGCACCCCAGACACGCTCACTACCTAGAAAAATAAAACAAAGAAACAAGGAAAGCGTGAGATTATAAGAAAATATAAAACTCAGCTAAATCCATAACTAGCATACATCAAGATATAAATCAATCACTCATGATTATCTATGGAAATATTATTCACAAACCATTTCCTTAAATTTCCTTTCCTAGTGGAGGTGGAGCGTACTCAACGCTACTCAACGTCCAAGTGACCCTAATTGGGCAGAGAAAACTCAATGCACCAATGTCGATATTCCCTAGCTGGGTGGAGTACTCTCAACACCTCAGCATCATTAATTATAATATGCCCTCGGTTTATCCAGGTACCTTCACCTTGTCCCTCAGTACTGGATTCCAGGATACTTCAGTGCCTTCTCTACATCTTTCAGCACTAAGTGTTTCAAACACAGGATTTCCCGCATGCTTTCCCCTCATCTCTCAGTATTAGGTTTCCTTTATGTATTTCATGAAGTAAAGATGCTTTGTATAATAATTCATTATAACACAATTCAGACAATCAACACATTACTAACACAAAGCTAAACATGTACACAGATAGCATTCATGCCTTTTCCTCAATACCTCGGCATTGAAATCTATTCAGATTAATTGATAGTATCTCAACCATTCCAACACCTTCAACATTCTTATATTTTCCTTAAACCTTGCCATCATATCACACGTACTTATTCATATAATTATATGTCGAAACAACTCATTATACCCCACATGAAACTCACATAAAGTTCATAGAATTTGATCATATAAGCATTTATCGACAAATATTATCAAGAAACTATGTTAGAATCAAACACTTTTAGATAGGAAGTCACTCACGACTTGTCCTAGGCCTTGAGCGGGTTGTACACTTTTCCTAGCTCTTCTTGGCCTGTAAATACACACTTATCGTGTTAGACATCCTTAAACTTCTTTCTCATAATCATTAAGTTGACATAATTAAACTCCAACATTGTTTCATCACCGAGACTCTCTTCTCCTAAAACAACTCATAACAAACAAGAGTATAAATAACCAATGAGACTACCAGCGAGATTGGGTTACACATATACAACACTAGCGAGATCATAGTGAGCAAGACTAGCGAGATTCACCTTGAGTAGCGACACCTAGCGACACTTAACGAGATTTGTGAGACGCATAGCCCTCAGCACTACCGGCGATACTCGTCTCGCTACTCCCTCTTCAACTTCTCAGCGACACCCGACAGCCACAGTTTCTTCCTTTCCTTTTTGTTCTCACTTTTATCTGATAAAAATCATATTTCCAGCCAAATTCAGAACTTCTTCCCTTCTACAAACTTGTAAAGAGATGGTTCTCTGACTTACCTCAAAATTTCAGAGTATAATTCCTCTCCGTTTGGGAGATATCTCCAAATAACACCAAGTTGCTCTCAATTGCCTAGCAAATGAGTAGCAATTACTTCCACCTACAATTTTACATATTTCTCCTCAAATTTAGCTCAAACATTCTTCATAGAAATGGTTAGAAATTGAGTTAACTTACTAACCTCAAATTTTCAGCCCTATCTCCGACTTCCTTAGCTCATTCTTCTCCAAACACTAGACCGTGCTCGGATTTCACGACTACAATCAAACTTTTAGTTCCAGCTTTAATTACACCACCAAAACGAATAGAATCCTACTTGAATTTGACATCAACACCTTCTTCTACCTTTTCTAGTTGTTCATCTAAAAAATGGAACCGACTCGAGCTCTGATATGTGTTTAAAATAATTAAACACTCAGCCCACTCATATATATATGTTGCCGACTTAATCTCCACTTCCATTTCTTTAAATTAAGTTGGCCAGCGTAGGCTTCCTCACCAACGCACACTGCACCAACACTCCAACGCATAGCAACCCTTAATGCAAGCTACCTCCAATGCCCACAGCAGCCATCCACTCACCACTGCCTCCAACGCATGGCAACAACCTTCAACGCATAGCTGCAGTCCATCACATATAGCAAGTCTCCAACACAGTTAGCCTTACCAACGCATGATAGGTCAAGAACAACTCTCGGCCAAGTTCCAGCTTCACTTCCAACGCATGGTGACACTTCCAACGCATAGCAGCCCTTTCAAAATATAACAACTCTTCAACCTTACTGATGCATAGTCGTGGCCAACATTTAATAACTTTTGCTCCTTCACTCTCGACCACCATTCTCTACACAATGCATATCACCTGACTTCTTCTTAGTTTGCCTTCTCCCAAGGCTAAGTATGGGGCTTACATGCTCTTTTTCTTTCTAAAGAAACCTACAAAAGAAAAAAAACAATAATCTAGAAAATCAATAAAGAAAGCAATTAAATTTATCATCTAACTGCCTCTAGGAAGCGCAAATTTTTAACGTTGGTTGCTTCACCTGACCCATCCTTCGTTAAGGAATGAAGAAATTCTCGTATTTCTTTGGACCTTTCTTGCTTGAGTCGTAAAAGAACTCAATGCTCCCAAGAAACATCGTCTTCTGAAGGGTGTCGGATAGGTCGAATTTGGTTGTTTTTATATTCCTAAAAAAAGGGGAAAATAAAGAATCAAAAGACTAAACGAATCAAACGAGTTCGAAATAGAAAAAGACTCAACTGACTCTTGAGAATATAAAGAAGAAAATTTGTAAATGTATGAGATATAGAACTATAAGGTTGAAATCCTTAATGCAGCGGAAGCAGTACAGAACCAAACTCGAAATTAATTGGGATTTTCAAATACCCATACATTGTAAAAATTAAAATACAGAAAATCTACTGTATTGATTCTAGAGTTAAGCATGCTTTTAGAGTTTAGAAGACATGTTCTTTTTTGGCTTCTGGATCACAAACACCACCATCACGAACCTCTCTTATTCTTTAAGTGATATTGAGATAAAGGATTGTTGATTCTCTTTTTGATATGGAAAAACTTTATGTTAGAGAGAATTTTAGAGAAAAAAAGGGAAAAAAAATCACAGAACTTTTCTTGTGATTTTTCCTGGAATTGCACAATGTCTCCTTCTCTCTTTCTTTTTTAGACAAATATAGAGAGAGATAAGGAAACATGAGAGTAAACCACGTATAGGAGTTACCTTTTTTAATTAATTAATTAATTAATTTAACAAATAAATAAATAAATAAATAATAATTAATTAAATCTAATTTAATTAACTATTTCATTTAAATCATATTTAAATGAACATCTCCCATATAACCTATAGTTTTAATTCAATTAATTTAATTAAATCAACTTTAATTAAAATAAAATAAATTAAAAAAATAAATTATTTAATTAACTAATTTGTCAAATTAAATATCTAATATTTAGTTTAACCTACATTTGAACCATATTCAATTGTTGTTCTCTTATAACCTATAGTTTTAATGCACATCTAATACACATTAATTTTAACCTATAGTTTTTATATGAAACTAATTTATATTAATATTTGAACTCCTTCAAATATTTAATTCTTCCAAAAATTAATTTTGTATCATATCCAAAATTAAATTTATGTTATAAAGTTCAATAAAAAAAATAAACTTTATCTTATAATGTATTATCATACATTATAGTATTTCCCTAAGTAAATTTGAACATTTTGAAATTTCATTCAAGACATAAATACCTCAACACTCTTTACGAGCTAGGAAGGGAACCTAATGGACCTACAAATCAGAAGCTCCAACAATATGAGATTAATCGGTTAAATTCATTAACCACATTAATCAATATTCCTTAACTGTGGGTACACTTCATTAAAGACCCACAGCTGAACTTTTCTCACTGCATATATATTTTTATGTCCATGAATATAGACCAATAATAGCAAATTAGTCCTTCACAATTGTTAGTAACACCAGCTGACCGTTTTACCTAATGGTTACTTCTAAATCCTTAAGTACTAGTGCTCCTCTAATGAACAACCTATTTATGGTCCGACCATTAAACAGAAAATTCCTCTTAGGCCAGTGAGAGGTAGGGCCCTTTGTTCAAGTCCCAGAGACACCACTTAAGAGAACACTCATCTACTTACCCTAAAAATGGGAATGAGTAAATTTCATATTGTATAATTATGTTCCCAATTCCCCACTCGGTTTTGTTCCCAAGATGGTAGTTGTTGTCTACCTTAAACAATAATGTATGCGTTAATATTTAATCAAGTCGGAAATGACTTAGAAGATGACCTCTTATTCACAGGCTTGACAGACAAGTTATCCTGGGATCTAAGGGTGTTGTTATTGTCATTTTCACTAATAGACTGATCAGTTTCAACTTTATCCCGATCAAAATCTGACTCATTTCTAACATCTCTAGGCTTCGAGGAGTTGGCACCAACACCTTTTGCACTTTTCGTTTTCTTTTGATTTAATTTGGAGATTGGAATATTGTCTTCAGATGTGTCAATAGCAGAAGAGGGTTCATCCTCATTTTGATTATCACCACTAGAGGCTTCAGAGACATTCTGAACACCCTTGTCACTCTCAGAGTTTTTAGGTCTCACACTAGAAGCGAATCGAGAGAAAGACAAAATCAAAGAGCACCGTGCTATACTGGCAGAGCTTCCGCGGTCCGAGTGGAGAAAAAAAAAGGATTGAACTCAAAATATTTTCTGGAGATATACATCCTTATTCAAAATGCCAGACGTAATGACATTTGGCAGAACATCAAGCGAGTGATCAACTTGATCAGCAATAGTCTCACCCCTAATCTCCTGATTATTAGAGTCATTTTCAGAGTTCTCATTCTCAGTATCTGCACTATTTTCACTACATTGATTTCTAAAATCTGTAGAACTTTCATGATTAGTGACATTAGAAACCCTAGTTCCTTGCTTAGCCAAAACATTTCTAGGGACAATAGACTCAAATTCAGATATACCATGCATAGGTTCGACAAAATCTTTGAGATTCTCTTTATTAGTTATAGCATAGCTCAAATCTGGAAGATTTTGGAACTTATCTCCTTTTGAAGAAGTGGGAATAACTCTCCTAGGTCCGACAAGATCCATCATGGTAAGAGACAGGGAGGTTTCATCATGCTCCAACTTCCCTTTGCCCTTGGGTACTCGACTTGTTCTCTTTCTTTTTGTAGTCAAAGAGGGGCCACATTAGCAAAAGAAGCCTCACCAAAACAAACAGGAGCACTAGAGCTAGCTTCATGGTCACTTGCCGGCAATTCCTCCTCAATAAGGTCCACTAACTTCTTGTGGTCTACCTTCTGCTTGTATCACACCATTTCGGGTTAGGAATAGTAGGTTTCTCCTCGAGTGGTCACCATTTCTTTTAGTAAGAGTAGGCACACGACGCACTCCCAGAGGAAGTTGAAACGATCATGGGTTGAAAAAAATGGGAGTTTAAAATTCTTCCTGCCGAGGAACAACTGACAAAGATTAAAACTACCTTTCACATTAGTTTTATACTTACTAACCCACGCATGGCCAACAACCACAAACGTCAACCACGTCTTGTGATGGATCATCTTGAATTGGGCCTCTTTAACGACCCATTTCCTCAAGTCCAGTAATTGCTATAACTCAATTTTGCACAGGCCCAGTGAAGTCCTAAGAGCCTCAAATTGATTTGCATCCAATGCCTTGGTAATAATATCGGTAACCTGATGCTTTGTACTGACATGTTCCAGAACGATCTACTTACTTTTGGCCAGCTCTCGAATAAAGTGATGAAGAATGTTGATGTGCTTGGTTCTGCTGTGTTGAACGGGGTTTTTTAAGATATTAATTGTACTTAAGTTGTCGTAGTACAAAGTCATAGCATCTTGAGAGACATCATATTCACTCAGCATTTCCTTCATCCACAAGAGTGTGGGATTTATGCCATAAAGTCTTGTAATTTATTAGTTGATTAATTTAGTTATTAATTATGTAATATAAATTTATCTATTAACTGGAACAAATCCAAGGTTATTGCATGAAGTCTTAAACATGTATGTAGTTGACATACAAGTGGATCATGTTTAAGAGATAACCTAAAGGTCTATAATATATGGATATGGTTGGGTGGCTTATCTTGGTGATACTATGGATACGACTCATTTTGTAATTGTTTCAAGAGTTGTAAGTGTTATAAATGATTTGATCCAAATCGTTCATGTGGAGACATGTGAATGAGAGTATCCTGTATAAAGAGTTTATATAAGACTAGACCACGAAATGATTAATCTCTCTTTATAACACCGTTGATTGAAGAGATTAACTTCTCATTAAGGAAGACTGTAGGTAACTCAATCTCAATCTTGAGTAAGTTATAAACCGCTATCTAAGAGGATAATCTTTTGATTTGTATGGTTGAGAGTTGCTCGTATCGTCGACTCAATACACCTACCATTTTGGGGATTTGTTCGAGTAAGGAGCTAGGAACATAACTAAACAAGATGAAGTTCACTCATTTCTATCTTTTGGGAAAGTGAATTCAGGTCTTGAACAAGGGGTCTCTTCCCTCTCATTGGCTTGAGAGAGATTTGTTTATGGTGGGACCATAAACAAGTTGTTCTTTAAAGGATTAGTGGGCCTTAAGGAGAAAAAAGTAATTACAGGGGTAAAAGGATAATTTTGACCCAACTGTAATTATGAGCAATTGTGAAGGGTCGATGTATTGATGACTGGTTATATTTATGTACACACAAGTATATCTACAGTGTGAAGAGTGCAATGTGGGTCTTTAATGGAGCGACCCAAAATTAATGAATGTTATTGAAGTTAATTAAAGAGTTTAATTAATTTAATTTTGAATCATTAGAGCTTTTAATCTGTAGGTTCATAAAGTCCCCTGCTAGCTCACCACAGACCAACAGCGATCAACTATGTTGAAAGAAAATTTTCAAATGTTCAAATATATGAGGGAAAATATTAGTTGTATTAGATACAATTAATTAAATGATTTATTATAAAGTTTATTTGAGTAAGATTCAAATTATAATTTTATAATATGGAGAATTAATTTATTTAAATATAATTCAAATAATTAATTATTTATTGGGATGAAATCCATATAAATAAATAGAGGGGGAATTATTTAATTAATTAAAATTAGATTCAAATAATTAATTATTTAATTTGGATGTGATTCAAATTAAAGATTCTAAAAGATAAATATTTAAATATGATTTAAATATTTTAAAACCATCAAATAGGGATGTTTTCAAAAATAGAAAAACGGTTTAAAATCTCTGCAGAGGGTTACCTTAATAGGCTTAGGAGTAACCCATAGAGTTCTAGAAATACTGACCTTTGGAGCCCTCATAGGAGACACACTCTACAACATAATCTATACAGTCATTCTGCATAGATTTCCCCAAGAAAACTCTCCCAATTTTTGAAGAAGGGTTCTCTAAAAATTCTTTTTCCATTCTTTCAAAAGCAGTCCCCACAAGCTGGATCCTTGCTAAAGTCATAGCAAGGAAGATCTTGTGGAAAACAAAAACTATAAGGAGAAGACTATCAGTTCGAGGAGAATTTTTTGCTATAGGATCGGCAAATGTATGTTGCTTAACCTTTTCCTTTAGCTTTTTGTATTTTAATTCTTTCAAGAAATCAAAGAATGCAATCACACGTTTTCGTTGGGATTCAATTTTCTTCAATTGGTATTAGAGCCAGTCTTTGATTCTTGATTTGAATTAAAAATCTTGGATGGTGGATAATTTAATTGTTCATGTATGGGATATGTGAAAGTTTGCAAAATTGATTGTTTAGGCATATTTGGGTATTAGATTTAAAGCTTTTGAGTAGATCAATTGTAAAACCCTAATGGTTAGGGTTTTCTGGTAGTTTTTTCATTGAATTTGGTGTAAAAATATTGTAAATTCTTGAAAAAAAAAGGTTGGTTTTTTTTTTTCCAAAATAAAGAAAACTTTGAAATCTGAATTTTTTAAAAATCAGGAATCTGGAAATTCTGTTGTGCGTCATTAAAGCATTTGACAAATTTCATTGAACCATATGGGGCTGAAATTTCAAAGGTTGAAATTTAAGTTTATTAAATCCTAAATTTTGATGACCAGGGAAGAAATTGAAGATCAAGATATGTCTTGAAAATTTAAATTATTGTAATTTTGAATTTTATCTTTCATTTCTAGGATGTGTCAAATATGTCGATCAACTTTATTTTTATTTAATTTAATTGTGCATGTGATGTATGTTTTAAATTAAATTGAAAGTTGCATAAAGTATGTCATTTAGATTAAAGTCTCACCATAGGTTAAGCATGTCATGCATATTATTTAAATATAATTGTTATATTTAATATATTTGATTAGGATATGATATTGATCATGCATATTTTAAAATATAATTGTTATATTTAAATTGTTAGGATAATTCCTAAATAAATGAATGATGTAGAGATTCTCGTTTATTAAATATAAGTGTTGTATTTAATTAAATGCATGTTGTAGAGATTTTCGTTTATTAAATACAAGTGTTATATTTAATTATATGGATGTTATATTTTAAATATAAGTGTTATATTATAGATTATTGTAGAGATTCATGTAGAGATTCTTTTTTAATTAAAATATAGTTGTTTTATTGAATAATTAAATGAAGAATTAAGTAAGATTGCATGCTTAGATAGAGATAAATTTAGTTTTTTTTAATTGTTTAAAATTTTAGTTTATTTTTATATTTTCCTAATGAGATTAGAAATATTGCATGCTTGCCTAATAGGATTAGATCTTGCATAAATAAGATACAATTAATTAATTTTAGTTTATCCTTTTATTTTTCTAATGAGATTAGAAATATTGCATGCTTGCCTAATGAGATTAGGATCTTACTTGGATAAAGATAAAAATTATTTTTTATGTAGTATAAAATTATGATTTATGTTTATTAAAATTCTAATGAGATTAGAATAAAGTAAATTGTATGCTTATCTGATAAGATTATATTAAAATAGATCTTTCAATTGATTTTAAATTGTTTGAGATTGGCAAACTAAAAGATTTAATAATAAAAAGTTGCCTATAAGGGAGGGTTATTTTCAAGAATAATATAGTTTTTGAAAATAATGACAAAAATAGGGTAGGTAGAAAACAAAGTTAAAAAATAAAGTGGTTTGAGAAAGTATTGATAAAAATAGGGTAGGAAAATCGTGTACCGAGTACACGAGTTCCCTTAAAACTAGTTAGCTGCCGAGCCACGCTAGTTGGCACCCAACTCGTGGACCCAATCCACGAGTTAGGGTTAAAATCGTGGACCGGTCGACAAGTTCTTTTTTTCCCCCCCTTAAATGAACAATTTGTTTCTTACTTGTGTTTTTTTTGTTCTTGTTCATGTATTGCATTAGGTTCATTGATTCTTAATCTTTCAAGATGTAATTTAATTTCATTAATTCATTTAGTTGAAAATAAAAGTTCATACGAATCAAAAAGTTTGAATTACTAGTCACTCATGTGCCACATGGTGGTTTTCTTCGCTTATGTTGCCTACAACGAGGTACATGCACTTCAAAATGTTGCTGATGGTGAATTACATCGTCAATATCCTATTAGGTGACGGAAGACAGAAATTCATTGTGCGCATAATACTTTTGTTGATGACCGGAACTCGATGCAATGTTTGCTTGTACTCCCAATGACTATCTAGGAGAAGTTGGAATTGGATCATGTAATATGTGAGGTTTCTGATTATCTTGTTGCTCTAGAATAGCTTCGCCATGTTGTCGCTATCCTCTATAGTGAAGACGTCTTTGGTTAGTGTTAGCAACATTGAGTCATCGTATATGTTAAATGATATTTTCCACATTTACTATGTTTTGGTCAGACATTAAACTCAATTCTGGTAAATTGTGTTGTAATGAATAATGGTGTATATCGTGGACAAAATTATTTTGTATGATGAAAAAATATAAATATAAAAGAATATTCATATCATGTAATTGAAAAACACTAGATAATAAAATTCTTACCATGCAATAATAGTAAACGCCTTCAGGTGTGATAAATCTTCTTGTGATTGAGTCGTACCAGGACAGGTAATCATTTGACACAGCTGACCCATGTATTATTTCTCCTTGTACACAACGATCATGACGTGCATGCCACAAAGATATATTCTTCATGAATTTGATGCCAATTTCAGTTGTGTCTACCTCTTAAATCGATTTGGTGTAGTTGCTAGAGTTTATAACACAACGTCGGTACCATTTGCTGCAGATTGAATTATCTCAACACTCGATTTGGTTGTTGCCACTTACAATATGAAAGCATATAAGTGGACTAACTATCAACCAAATGTCTTATTCATCATGACAATAATCAGGCAATAACAACATAATATCTGGTGTGCATGGCGTCCAATTAATGTGAAACTTCGTACAAGAATAGTTAAAACCCACATGATATGTAATATTCATTTGTATATACAACATATATATTATTACTTGATTCTGCATCAATCGGTCAAATAATAGTCGATATACTAACAACATGTTTGTTGATTGTTCAGATGTAGCTAAGATACGGCTCTATTTATCACATGGATATAAAACAATTAAAATATTTTATTACTTAGATTGATTAGAGAATAAATATATACAGAAATTAATACATGGCAATGAGTGGATGTCCCATAAAGTGATCATCTATCATATGGATATAAAACAATTAAAATGTTTTATTACTTATATTGACAAGAGAATAAATATATATAGAAAATAATACATAGCAATAAGTAGATATCCCATAAAGTGATCATCTATCATATGGATATAAAACAATTAAAATATTTTGTTACTTAGATTGACAAGAGAATAAATATATACAAAAAATAATACATGACATTGAGTGGATGTCCCATAAAGTGATCTAGAGGTTATAATTGAACTTGTGATGCTACAATGTTAAATCTATCGTAGGCCCATATTTGAAGTAGTATTAGTAGACCTGCTATTTCCAAAGCTTGTGCATGACTGACCTAACATAATTCTCTAAAAAGTCATGCAAGACAGGCACCGCCCCACGAGTAAATACTAGCTCGCTCAAAACTAGCCAATAATGGAACAGACATCAAATGTACCAATATGTTGGACTTGTTAATGAACAGAAATCCATAATATATGCTCGTGCATATCTCTATATGCTGACCTCATTAGCATCGAGGGACAATTTGTAAATCGGGATGCTAACCATGAGATACTCAATCTTGAGCCTTTCGAGTCAAGTGGTTAAACGCCCAAATAATCCTCAAAAGTCTGTTTCCAATCATATTGCAACAATCCAGTCACAGGTTCTTTGTCCACTAGTAGTTTAAATTGAACCTTAATGTCCTGCAATGTAATTGTACATTCTCCACCAGGCATATGAAATGTGTGGAGGTCTCCATTGCTCTACTGGAGCAGTAATGAGGTGTCAATCTAATTGTATAAAACCAATTTGTGCAACTCCAATAAAACTAGTTTGTTGTAGGTATGACATTATACATGGATCAAACGATATAGTATGTAAAAAAACTGCCTCTCTTCTCCGACAACCCAACACTATAGTAGATGCATTATCCCATATCGTTTGTGATCGGTAAGTATTTTGTAGATATAGTCGAACAGGATTAGATGAACCAAGATCCATAATCAACATTGTTCAAATAACTAAATCAATAACAAAGTCAGAGACATTATAACAAAGTATATAACAAAAACCCAAGTTCAAAGTCCATTACATTACAAAATTATACTAATTTATCAATGGCTTGAAGAAGAAACACCTAAATTACGTTGTGGACAAGTACACTTATTATGTCCTTCTCCCTTGCATATTCTACAATGAACTTTCGTGCTTGCCTCCGCCAATCCATCTCATTTTGAAATCACGAAGTTTTGGGTCTACTGTGCTCTCTTAGTAAGTTCGCATTAGGATGAACTTTCGTAAATGTTAACTCTGGCCAATAGTCAAGGTGCTGGATTAGATGGAAGCGACCTTCATAGCATAACTTTAAATGAGACAATTTATAGCATTCATCAATAAGAGGCAAGTGTGTCAAATGAATGTAATTACAAATTGCAATTACATGAGAGCATGGAATCTTGAACGACTACCACTTATTACAAGAACAAGTCCCCTCTTTCAAGCTCACAACTTGTGTGTTTTGGCCTTTATAGGGAGAAACCATACTGATGCCAATTTGAACTTCAAAACTCTATGTTTCCCTGTTGATTAATGTCACTGTATGTGCAGATGCTCGTTTTTTCCACCTTTTAAGCTTTCTAATGGAATATTCTGTGTAAATGTCTCCATGATCGAATGTTTCACTTATTTATTGTCTACGACATTCAAAATATAGGATTATGTAGTAGAATGTTAGCCTAACCATCAACGTGATCGGTAACATTCTAGCTCCTTTGGATACTCCATTCATACATTAGCTGCATTGGTTGTCATCCACCCATAGCGATACCCATTATCATGTGATTATGTCTATTTTTCCAAATCACTATCATAAAAATATTCAAGACACTCAGGGTTCAATTTCTTTAACTCTTTCATGCTTCTAATGAACTTGCGTCTTTAGTGTTGATTTCCAACCTTAAACACCAAATTTTTTTAGTTACTTTGATTTGTATTTTGTATTGAAATTAGTAGCAACATGACGAAACAATAACGATGATATGCTTTAGGCTCAAGAAAACCAATTTCCTCATTGTTAATTGTTGCAATAATGCCTTTGTGTCTATTAGAAATTAAACAAATCCCTTCTTGATTGGTAACATACTCACACAATGCCCATAAAAACCATGACCAACTAGATGTGTTATCTCGTTTGAGTTAATGGACAGTACGGTCAACAATTTCCCTTTATACTTGTCGTAAAGATGGGTCTGACCATTTGAATCAATTGCAGGATCGAATAACCAAAAAACTCAACGAAAGATAGTCTTACCAAGCACATTAGACAAAATTAAATGTCAATCTACTTGTGTTCCAAAATTGTAGTGCACACTAACACTCACCAATGTAGAAGAATATGATTTCTCCCAATCACCAAAATCCGCAATCAAAGCTTTTTTCTTTGCTTGCCACACACGTCTATAATTGACATTATTTCCGTATTACTTTTTAATTGCTTCTTATAGAAAGGCCACAGGCATACTAGGATCAGCTCTAACCATATCTTGAACTTCAACACTCATGAAATTACAATTAAGCTGTGAATCATCTTGTGACAATTATGAGTACAAACATGAATGATTTCCTCCAAGTTTTGCAATTTCAAAATTCCCATGAGTTTTGCGCCAATAACCATGCAACCTCCACCCACAATCTTCCTTCTACTGTTTGCATTGCAAATATGGTTCGATTCTATCATGAAAATTTGGTAGTATTCAAATAACATTTTTGTATTATACTAGAGTTATCTACACATCTTCCTCTTTCCTCCAATGTTGATCCTTGTTCACAAACTGAATTAGTATTTTTCATTCTATTTGTGTAAATATCTCTGACGAAACCAACTCATTTTCATTTTCTATATTTCATTCTTCTCCAAACAATTCATCAATTTCTACATCAATGTCACAATTTCTAGATTCAAGAATAACGAAATCTTTGGGACGAAACAACATATTTAAATTTGTTTACAACTATAAGGGCTAAGAAAAAGTCCAAATCTAAAGTCATACTAATAGCCCAATATCAGTCCAAAAACATTACTACTTTTTAAAGATAAGTCCAAATTTTCCCGAAAAAAACAAAACCCTACAACTCAATCCAACATTAGTACAACTACAACAAGGGTAAATTTCAAGAATAATACTCGTGACTTGGTTCATGAGTTCACTACCCCAATATTGTCAATAGTTTCCCCCACCACATTTTTGTCAATAAATATTTCCATAACATTGCTCTTTAAAATAAAAAAAAATTCCTACAACAATAAACTCCAAATAACAATCAAAACTAAGGATCAAGTTGGATGACGGATGGAATTCATTGCCCAATTCCGTGCTAAATAAATTTTTCTAATTTAACCCACAGTAGTAGCGGTAAGTCGGGTCGAACACAAGGAGCCCTTGAATTTCGCAGTTGGAAAGTTTATAATTCAAGGTAACTAAAGGGGGGTTTGAGTTGGTTTGTTGCAAGAAAATTAAATTGCATAAAAATTAATTGCATGAATTAAAAGAAGTTAAAACCTAATTGGAGCAAACTCTAGCTTGGGTTATGCAAAATTTCCTTTGTTCGATGTTCTTACTCATTGGCTCGTCAATCCTAAATTCATTGAAGCTAGCACCTAATCAATTCAATTGGAAAGACCAAAGTTGAATTGTCCTAGTCGACAAGTTAAACTTAAGGCAAATCGATGAAAGGCATGCAAAATTTGACTAAACCTAACCTCATTAAGTTCAAAGGAAAATTAGGGGGGAACATTCAACTGGAAAGACCTAAGTTGAATGTCCTATCGATTTAATCTAACTTATTGCTTCCTATGATTGACATACAAAAAATTGTCACGAATTGTAATACAATCAAAGCAATAAATCAAATGGACACCAGCTTTACAATTTGATTGTAATTCTTAAAAACTCTTAATTAAATCATGCATACACTAAATCAAGTTCAAAACCTCAAAAGAACATCAATTACAAGGAAAATTCCTACTACCAAGCTAGAAAAATGTTATGTTAGCCAATAATTAACATACCGATTATTGGGTTTAAGCTCCTAGGTATGAAAAGAAGAATAAAAATAGAGAGAATGGAGCCAAAAGTCGGCTGGTAGCTGATCTAAAACCTAGAAATCGGAGGTTTCATTTTAAAGAAACCGTCGGACTGTCGCGGCGCTCCAAAGCAGAGGAGCGATGCTTGCTGTGTTTTGCCAACAGAACCTTCAGAAAAAGCGCCGTTGCGCCATGACTTCAGGGGCATTTTGGTCATTTTGGAGTTTTATTTCCCGGTTGATACCATGGACCTCCTTTTTGGTTCGTTTTAGTCCAGTTTTGTTGCCAACATCCCGTTCTACTTGTTAAGTGCTCAAAACCTACAAAATAAAATAATAGACACATTAAATAACACAACGATCCTGAGTTAAGCTGAGGAAGATAGCACATTTTAGGTGCTATCACTGAATCCTCCAAATTTTAAACAAAATAAACTATTTGTTAAAAAAAAAAAAAAAAAAAAACTCTACATCTACAATTTCATTCATCCATACAAAACAAAACATGAAATATGTTGACATTTATCATATAATTGATGCATATTTATCATATAATTGGACCAAAAATGTGTATACAACCCTATTTTTTACATTATTTTCCACCCACCCTATTTTTGTCAATATATATTAAAAAAAGCATTCTTTTTTTTTACAAAAAAGAATCTATAAGGGACTCTATCTAAGATAGGTTGTGTTTAAGGCTGAAGTATTGAAGTCGATCAGTAATGAAACACCCTTACTTGGGAACTAACCTAAGAGTTGTATTAGTCAAACTTTGATTAGTTTATGAAAGAGTCTAATAAACTTGGGAAATTTCACATTATGGGAAACTACCAATATAAGAGTTATGTTTGGGCAAACAAAATTAAAACTTGGATAAATGATTTAGCCTAAAATTTGTTTGAGTAATGGAACCCCTATTTCAAAATACTTCGTGGGAGAACAGATTTATATGATATGTCATCTCTCTTACATTCTCAAGTGATTCACATAGTGAGATTCATGCTTGGCCTCAAGGCACCCATAGGAGTGTCCCCCTACGGATGTTGTTTGCATGGATCAATATCAGGGTGTATTAGAGAAAGTATCTATAGTAAGTGGGAAAGAGATATGTGTCAACACGTCCCATAGTCTCCATCATTAGTTAACATCATGAGATTTGTGCTTGGTCTCGAGGCGCCTATAGGAGCGTCCCCCTACTAAAGGTGTTTGCATGGGTCAATATTAGGGTTAACTTTTAAAAAAGATAGGAATATAATTTTTGTTCTCAATATTGTTCTTCCCTACGACAGATTTATTGGGGCAAAATTATGAATTCCAAAATGATAGATTACATTTACAAGAATTCATTAAGGTGGTTAATGATATTTTGACCAAAATAATAGTAAATAAGTATTATAGGAATAAGAGTTAGTCTAGTGTAGTATTTGGTTGAGAATGTCTCAATTCAGTGAAGGAGTAATTGACTGCCTACGATGGCTGCTATTCTAAATCACTTAAGTATCATTGCATTAGACATGATTTATAGGGTTCATAAAATTTAATGCTAAATTTGAATGGATATTTGATTGCATGTTGTTAACTCATATATTTGATATATTTCAATGTTGTATCATTTTCTCTCATGATTTTAATTTTGTATTACCAATATAAGTCAAAATTTGAGAAAAATATTATTTGAAAAGGTACCATTGAAACTATTTTAATGGCAATGTAATTTTCTGTACTTTAATTGAGAAATGTTCTCAAAGTCCTGTTGCCACTTCATGAATTGTTCATGAACCATGTGGTTGATGAATCACAATTGGAGAGATAGCTTATATTCATCTTCTAATTGACATATTTGATGTCGAGAGTGGAAGATATAGAACAAGACAACAACATATGAGATGTTGAAGTCAATATAAGCTTAATTTAGATAATTATCTAAATAATCTCAAGATTAAGTATTATTATCCAAGAAAATAAACTATGTGACTAGAGTTATATAAGGAAATTATTTTCAAATAAGCTTGGGAAGTCACATAATGAGTAATTTCTGAAATACCTCAATGGGAAGAAAAATAAAAATCAAAGTAAATTTGATTTACTTGATTCTTGGTGGAGAATAAAGATTTGCACCTAGATAGTTGAACGATGATTCCGTATGAATTTTTTTTTCTTCGTTACAATTACATTGTAATTCTTGGCAAAATACTTAATAATTTTGAATAGTTTATACAAGTTAGCACCAGGAAGCCCATCTTAGTTAGTGTAGTAGGAGACATTAGATGTCAAATTGTTACTTATGCCGAACATGGTGGTTTTATCACCATAAGAGAGATTCAGTCTCTCAAAACTTTATTACTAATTAATTCCTAAGGTATGAATGTTTTATTGCATATTTACAAAAGTTGTTTGAAAATATGTTAATTAAGCCCTAAATATGTACAATTAGTATATGTTAAAATGCTTAACATATAAAAATACCACACCGAGACATTCAGGATTATTGAATCCATAATAGAATGACGAATTAGTTTCTCCTAAAAGATATTGCTTTTGGCAATTAATATTGATTATCGTCAATTGTAATAAAGATGACCAGTACAGGTAATTCTCTAAGAGTTAAAGTCAAATTACTTTACCTGTCTGAAGATCTTGCCTTCCATGTAAGATAGTCATTAGACTTTATTGGATAAGAAAAAAGACCAAAGAACACGTTTGACTTTCAAATTATGATCAAAGCGGTTTGGTGAATGTAAAAGTCAAACAAACATCATAAATATTTCATCAATCGGATTGATGAATATTTAGCATATCAATATCTTTATCTAATGTAGCTTAAGTCTTTTCTTTGAAGGGTTCAAAAGAGTTAGACTAAAGTTTAAATCGATTAGGCAAGTCTATCAAGACATTATGATTAGATCATAAAAGTATAGAAATATCAATACTAAGCCTAATTGATAGAAAATGGGATTATATCCCAACTTTAAGCATTAGATACAATTTTTGTGAAAAAAAGGGGAGAAAGTTGACCTTGTTGGACTTGGTCACATTAATGATGAGTACTTTGCTAGACAAGGTTACATCATTAATTAGTTACACATCATTGTCATACTCTGGTTAGGACGTGCAATAGAGATTGCATTGTGAACATTATTTCCTCCAAAACTATCTTGGAGACAATTTTGGATTATGGAAATGTAACTAGTTTATAACATTTTAGCATATGGGTACGTTAAGATGCACATGCTAAAGAATAGTTCTTATGCAATCCTAAGTAAAATAAAGTATTTGTATGATAAATATTAATTTTATAAAGAATGTCATATAAAAGACTATCAGTGCTACTAACCATTTAATTACATTTGAATGTCAAATGAATCCTAGTCAAACATGATGAGCCTTCATCATAGTGAGAGAGTTATTGGATAACTCAACCTTTATTATGGCTTAGTTGAAGTCCAAATTGTCATATTATTTAACAAGTTAAAGGCTTATCATCCTCAAAGTCGTATTGAGGGATGTTAACAAGGATTGCAAGGTCAAAGTCATAAACTCAAGATAAAATCTTCACACTTCATCTAAGTCTGGATTTGTAGATTTTCTTGATGGGATCAAACTCATAGGATATGAATAGATCTACAAAAGAGACGTGCATGTGTAGATAAGAAGTTATAGATCTTCAAAGTAAGACTCATGGCAAAAGGGTGAAACCTATTGAGAGAAATTAGACTGTGGGTCAATTTTCTCATATGTTGCCATAATGGAGTGTTTGAGCATTATTTCATTCATCGTTGCATATGAGATATGTATAATGAATGTTTAGATTCTTTTATGAAAAGAATTCAAAGAATGCATATCTCCATAAACAAACAGAGAAGTTCAACTTTCAAAGATCAAATACAAAGAATTTGTATGATTGTATATGTTCGTTTGAGAAATAAATTAAACAATTAGATCTTTGAATACGAGGTTTGATAAAAGTTATCATAACCTATGACTTCGAACAAATATTGATGATCTTGTATAAACAAGAGAGTCATTAATTGACAAGTGGATGTTTCTCATGTTTTATGTTAATGATGTATTGCTCATTATGAGTGATGTAATATAACATAAAACTTTGACTACCTAACCAATTAAGGATATGATGTTAAGTTTATCTCAAGTATCTTACATTTACAAAATGTTTACCAAACTATGCACAACTTTAAAAGAATGATAATGGAACATTCAAATATGAAGTTAAGTGTAAGGAAGAGTATCCTAGGATACCTCAAGTATCAAGGACAAGTGATTAATTATCTTCTTTTAGTATGAGATAATTAATGCATAAATGAGACTTAATATACAATTGGTTAGTTATATTGGTTATATCAATGGTGTGACCATTGAGTAGAAAATTAAAAGCTTTCTCAAAGTATCTATGGATAATGAGAAACTTTGTGTATGGTGTTAAAATTTGATCTTTCACAAGATACACTAGGTCTCACAAAGATTTAGAGAAATCGAGGTTAAGATCAAATTTTATCCTATGTGGTGGAGATTGGTACCTAAAACATTTGTTTTTGCTTGTGAAGTAAAACTTTGTATAGCTATAAAGTATCCATATAGTTTTGAAAGTGTTTCAGTTTTGAGTTAGTCTATCACATTTTATGAGATAATAGTGGTGCAAAAGCTAAGACTAAAGATACTAGTAAACACCAATTTCTAGGATCTATATTGAAAGATAGTATCATGGTAGTGACCAAGATGACTTTGAATGACATATGGTTTGATTTATATAAAAAGACTCTCTAGGCTAAAGTTTTTTAGAGTCACCTAGAATGTCTTGGATTACAAGACATGTCTCTTCTTTATTAGGGAAAGTGGGAGAACATGTTGGGTATAGAGTATGCCCTAGGATACATGTCTCACCAGCTATGTCTCACCAACGTTAGTGCAAGTGGGAGATTGTTGGGATTTATGCCCTAAAGCCTCGTAATTTGTTAGTTGATTAATTTAATTATTAATTGTGCAAGATAAATTCATCCACTAACTGGAAAAAATCCAAGGTTATTGCATGAAATCTTGTACATATATGTAGTTGACATACTGGTGGATTATATTCAAGAAATAATCTAAAGGTCTATAGTATATGGATAAGGTTGGGTGCCTTATCTTGGTGATGCTATGAATACGACCCACTTTACAATTATTACAAGAGTTGTAAGTGTTACAAATGATTTGATCCAAATCGCTGATGTGGAGACATGTGAGTAGCGGTATCCTATATAAAGAGTTTATATAAGACCAGACCACAGAATGTTTAATCTCTCTTTATAGCACCGTTATTAAGGATGACCATAGGTAACTCGATCTCAATCCTGAGTGAGTTATCGACTCCAATCTATAAGGACAATCTTTTGACTTGTATGGGTGAGAGTGGCCCGTGTTGCCGACTTAATATGTCTGCCATTTTGGGGATTTGTCAGAGTAGGGAGTTGAACATAACTACACAAGTCGGTTCTCTGACCATTCCACAAGAGATACTTCTCACAAGATCAGAAACTAGGTTACTGATACCCCCTGACCATCCTGTGAGGTTTTAGATCCAGCACAGGCTCAGAATTAAATTCTTAGATTTTCCAACCATCCTATGCGGTTCTAGGATCCTTAACACACATAATAACCCATTCATCATAGCCAATACGCAACAAATAATAATCAAAATCTCGCAATAGTATGCATATGAGCTTAATAGTAACATCACATAGTCATATCAGCCCAGTAACATCACACAATCATAAACGTGCTATCAACAGCCACTCACCAGAAGAGTAGATGCAGCATTTTTAAGCCTCCTTCCCCTACTTGACACACAAGTTAACTTGTTTTAGGCTTCCCGGTTCTTTCTTAGTCTCTAAAAGTAAGAAAACAACAATGGAGAAACCTTCAGAACTCTGGAAACTCTTCTAGAAGGCCTGGAAATTCTTTCTTGGATGTAGAACAACCTTTCTGGATGCCAAACAGCTCTTCTAGACCCAGGGCAGATTGTGTTGGACATAAGACAACACCACAACTCCTCACTCTACTCAGTTTGACGCAGGGCAGGCAACCTGGACACAGAGTTGCACTCTGTTGAACACAAGGTTCCTCCTATTCACAAGATTTGGACGCCTGAACCTCCTTAAAAAGCTCTCAACTTCTCTCAAATGAGTTTCGAAAGGATTTTTGGGTGAGTCAGCAAGCAACTTATAGCCCTATTTATAGAAGTTGGATGACAAGTTTTGTCATCCTATCCCTCCTCCATAGTTTGACACTTGAACTCACACTTGGCTCCATGCATGCATAGTTCAACATGCATCCACATATTTGCATTCACAAGTTTCTTTGCATGATAACTTAGTTATGCATCACGACACCACCTACTTGTAATGTGTTAGACTCCAACGAAGCCATTTAGCACATTATTATCTCAACTATGCATCCAACCTAGGCTCGAGAGATAAGCCATGCATCCAACTTCTTCTTTCTATGATCTCTTTTGTCCTCTTTTCTTCTTCCAACCTTTCTACACTTAGCCACATTTTCCTTTCCAAACCCTACTTTTCATTTAACATGCTCTCAAAGTCCCATACTTAGCCACGATTCCCTCCTTCTATGAGGTGTGCATCCAACTTAGCTCCTTGGTTCCTACACTTAGTCAAAATTTCATCCATTTAGTCCTACCAAACATTGAACTCCTCCTTCTTCCTTAGGTATGCATCCAACTTGGCAAATTTTCTTGTGTCATGCATCCAAGTCTCCTCACACACCTTCATGGACTCCTTGTTAACTCTTCCTATGCGTCCATGGTGTCTTTTCCAAGGCTATGTTTTCAATTTTTCCCTCTTATGCATTCCACACTTCCTTTCTTACACATATTTACTTTGCTCCTAACTTCAATCACTCAACACTCTACCATTTTCTCCCAAATCTACAAGGTATGCATCCAATCCTTCCATTTCTTCCTTAGGGTTGTTTCTTAACTACCAAAGCAACACTTAGCTAAAACTTCCACGGAGTATGCCCAATGTGTGACTCTTAGAATGGGCGAGATTTCTTTTTCAATATTGCACCATGCATTCAACCTTTGTCTCCTTGACTTAGGATTCCTTTCAACACCTCAACACTTAGTTAAAATCCTCCAAAAATGTCCACCATGCATTGAGCTTAAGTTCTTCATGTCCATCATGATGATTCTTCCCAAAAGAA
This sequence comes from Citrullus colocynthis, assembly GCA_031780015.1. Classification (NCBI taxonomy): domain Eukaryota; kingdom Viridiplantae; phylum Streptophyta; class Magnoliopsida; order Cucurbitales; family Cucurbitaceae; genus Citrullus; species Citrullus colocynthis. Next base: position 4,365,035 of record QLSR01000100.1, on the reverse strand, counting down.
CGTGTTCAACTCCCAACTAATTCCCAACTATGCTACCAACTCTACCTTATTCAACACATAGTGATTTTCTTTCCTTCCTTTCCTAGATCTATGCATCCATGCCTTGGTTTTCTAAGCATAGTTGTGACACTTAGAAAATTTCTTAGCTTATGTGCCTCCTTGTAGTCCAAGACTCGAAAATCGCCTATCGTGGTTTTCTCCCAAACTCACCTATGACTTATTCTCATCCCAAAACTCAAGTTTGCTCAAACATTTTTCCTTCTCACCTTAACCTTAATGCATAGTACTCTCTTACAGGGCCAAAATTTGGCCAACTCCACAAGCCCAGATTTTCTACCTCAAAATTTTTCTAACTCCACAGGCTTGTAGTCAAGTTCTCTTTTATTTTCCCTCGTTTTCTTCTTCCAATGGCCTTGAAGTTACTAGGTCAAATTTCTAGGTTTCATACTGGTTATATCCATGGACACAGAAGTATATCAACAATTCAAAGAATGCAGTTGTGGGTCTTAGTGGAGTAACCCACAGTTAATGAATGTTGATTAAGTTAGGTAAAGAGTTTAATTAATTTACCTTCAAATCATTAGAGCTTCGAATCTGTAGATCCATAAGGTCCCCTTGCTAGCTCACCACGGACCAACAAGGATCAACTATGATGAAAGAAAATTTTGAAACGTTCAAATTTATGAAGGAAAATATTAGTTGTATTGGATACAATTAATTAGATGATTTATTATAAAGTTTATTTTAATAAGATTCAAATTATAACTTTATAATATGAAGAATTAATTTATTTGAATATGATTCAAATAATCGATCATTATTTGGAGAAAATCCATATAAATAAATAGAGGGAGAATTAATTAATTAATTTAAATTAGATTCAAATAATTAATTATTTAATTTGGATGTGATTCAAATTAAAGATTATGCAGAAGAAAAATATTTAAATATGATTTAAATATTTTAAAACAATTTAATATGAGATATTATTTGGGTTGATGTTTACTAAATATTGTTAAATATTTAATTTAAAACCTCTGTAGAGGGGTTACCCTAATAGGATTATGAGCAAATCATAGAGTTCTATACATAGGGCCTTTAGGAGCCCTCATATGAGTCACACTCTATAGCATAATCTCTATAGTCATTTTGCAGAGATTTCTCCAAAGAAAATTTTCCCAATTTTTAGAGAAGGGTTCTCTAAATTTTTTCTTCTTCTTTCAAGAGCGATTCCCATTAGCTGAATCCTTGCCAGAGTCATAGTAAGGAAGATCTTGTGGAAAATGAAAACTATAAGGAGGAGACTATCGGTTAGAAGAGAAGTTTTCGTTGCAGGATCGGCAAAAGGTATGTTGTTTAACCTTTTCTTCTAGTTTTTTTTTTTTTTTTAATTCTTTCAAGAAATCAAAGAATGCAATCACACACTTCTACTGAGATTCAATCCCCATCAGTTAGCCTTTCATACCAAGCACAAGGTGCCTGATTTAGCCCATACAAAGCTTTCATCAGTTTAAAAACATGATCAGGATAAACAAGATCGATAAATCCTTTTGATTGTTCTACATATACATTTTTATTCAAGTACCCGTTCAAGAAGGCACTTTTTACATCCATCTGAAATAGTTTAAACTTTAGCAAGCAAACAATGCCAAGAAGTAACTTGATAGCCTCCAGGCGAGCTATTGGAGCAAATGTCTCATCAAAGTCAATCCCCTCAATTTGAAAATACCCTGGGCAACTAGACGAGCTTTGTTTTAACTAACAACTCCATTTGCACTAGATTTATTTTTGTAGATCCATTTGGTACCAATCACATTTGCAAACTCTAGTCTTGGAACCAGGGTCCATAATTGATTTCTCTTGAACTAGAGTAATTCTTCTTGCATGGAAAATCTAGTTTCTACAACATTCTTTGGTTCCATAGGTGAGGTAAAGCAGATATTCCCAATTATCTAAAGATAGTTAACCTTTTCTTTCCTTCTTATGGACGCCCTAGCCTTAACACATCCAATAACATTACTAATGCACTTTCTAAGGATGTGTTTGTTCAACATTTTCACATTTGTCAACTAAGATCTCATAATCATTTTTGAGAAGCATGATGGATAAATGAGCATGCAGCGGAAGTTAATTTGATCAATTTCACTCTAAGATGCTCAATTTAGAGGATTAAACATGCAATTAAAAAGAAAAACCAAAGTTTCAAGAACACTTACCCTTGAAGCTCCAAATTCTCCTTCAATTCTTGATGAATTTCAGCACCACTTGGTTGTGGAGCACCACAAGAGTCTTCTCTACTATTCTCTAGGCTTAGATTGGATGGTGGGATCCAAATTTGTGGTGAATTTGAGAAGGAATGAAGGTTGGGAAGAAGATGAACAATGGATGGAATTTTGCAAAATTAACCCTTTAATTTCACAAAATTCTTAACCATTTTTATGTCAAAATCATCTCTATTTATTAAAGAATAACATGCAATCTAATTGCATCAAAATTTGACAACACAAAATGGTTAATTTGTTGGTTAATTGTGAAGAAGACAACCAAGCTTCTAGCTTAGTTAGTGGAAAAATCCAATCTTCAAAAATCAATTTTAAAATCAATTTTCAATGAATTTCCAAAAATTGAAGTAAAATGGATTTTTAATTTTAAGAAAATAATTAAATAATTAAATAAAAAATAATTTAATATTTAATTAATTAAATATTATTTTAATATTATTTTAATATTAAATAATAAAATAATATTATTTTTCCCACTTGTCCCGATTTTTCTAAAAACCAATATAAATCCCTATTCATATGGTTAATATTTAAATCATATTTAAATATTATAATTAACTCTATTTGTACGTTTAATTCGTAATTAAACGTCGATATATCGTATATATTTGACTTTCATTCCTTAAGCCAAGATTTGAACGGTTCAAACTGATTCACCATATTATCTAAGATTTTAGTCTATTTATGAGCTAGTAGAGGGGTCTAATGGACCTACAAATCACGAGCTCCAACGATTCACTAAAGCCTGTAGCTGCACTCTCCTCACTATAGATATATTTGTATCCATTTGATATAACCGTCATCGATAAGTCAATCCTTCACAGGTCGTTCATAACTTTAGCTAGGTCAAATACCGATTTACCTCTAAGTTATATCTTTTCTCCTTAATTACCACTGTCCCTCTAATGAACAATTGATTTAGGATCTAATCACTAAATCCATTCCCTCTCGGGCCAGTGAGAGGATGGGGCCCATTGTTTAAGTCCTGGGAACAAACTTAAGAGAACAACCTCTCTACTATCCCTAAGTTGGGTAGGAATGAATTTCGTCTTACAAATTTTATGTCCTCAGTTATCTACCCGGTCTTATCCCTGAAATGGGAGGAATGTTGAGCAGCGGTATTGAGCTTACTCTCACCTATGCAGATCAAGGGATAATTCTGAATAAACAGGAGTTCATAGATAGCTCAAGATTTAGATCAAGTTATCTAAGTCATCGATAAGTGAAATTAATCAGTGTTAATTGTAAACGGTGTTAATACGTAACAATGATTATTTTAGGGACAGTCTTACACAAATCTTATTATGTAGAATACCCCCACTCACATGTCTCTACATGAACAAATCAGGATCACTTCATTTATGACACCTTACAACGTTTGTAACAATCATGAAGCGGGTCGTATTCAATAGTGTCTCCAGGAAGAGGTACCCAACCTGATCCATGTACTATAGACTTATTTAGGCTACTTACTCAAACTTGAACTTGTTTATGTCTCCACATAAAGTCCAAGTACTCATGATAATAGCCAAGGGTTCGTAGTTTAATTGGATTTAGAGTTAATAAATAATTAATTCACTTGAATAACTTTATATGTACTAAAATTCATTTATTTACAAAGACTACGAGTTTTTAGGACATACAACCCAACAAAGCAACCCTTTTGTCTCATTGGTACACACTTTAGACTTTCACTATTATCTTCATTAGATTCACAACTAATCTTCCCACCATTTGCATCATCAATGACAACATTTATTGACTCTATAACAAAGTTGGTGTGCTTGTTATAAACTCTATAGGTACGACTGTTTGAGGAATAACGAAGAAAATAACTTTCAACCCTCTTGGAGTCCCACTTCCTTCTTGGATCACGGTCAACCAATATGTAACACGGACTACCAAAAATATGAAAGTATTTGACATTTGGCTACCTCCCTTGCCAAATTTCATAATTTGTGCAATCTGTGTCGGCACGAATAGCAATTTGATTATCAATGTGACATGCTGTATTATAGGCTTCGACATAGAAGCATAGGGGGTATTGTGCGCATGTAGTACGATTCTTCTGTTCCATGACTGCATTCTACTGAGGTGTGGTGGGAGCAAAGAATTCATGGTGAATTCCTTCAGCAGCACAAAACTCAGCAAAATGTCTATTTACAAATTCCTAACCATGATCATTGCGAATGCGAACAATGTTTAGGCTTTTCTCTCTTTGCAGTTGAAGACAAGATCTTTGAAGATGGAGAAAGTATCAGATTTTTCTCTAATAAATTACACCCATGTGTATCTAGAGAAGTCATCCACACACACCAGAACATATCTCTTGTCGTCAAGGCATTCTACTTGCATGGGACCCATCAGATCCATACGAATTAATTCAAGTACGAGCAGTTGTAGTCTCAGGGACCTGCTTGTGAAAGACCTTGATCTGTTTTCCAGCTAGACATTCTCCATAGATTAGTTTCTCAGATCCACGAATGGGAGGTAGACTAATCACAACATCTTTGGACAATGCTTTCTATATTGAGTTCAAACTCAAATGACCCAATCGCTTGTTCCATAGGATGGTCTCATCAAGTTTGGACAAGTGACAAACATGTTCAGTATTAGCAGGAGACCACAAGTAATGGTTGTCAGAAGTGTTGGGACTGGTGTATCCTAAATCTCTTGGGTCTCGTAGTTTTGTAAATTGTAAATACATTTTATTTATTCAATAAAATAATAACTTATTTTATCTATCTTTTTCATTAAATCAATCCAATAAACTAAGATTCCATGGTTATTTTATGTAAACTTAAACATGTATGTGGTTGACATACAAGGTTGGATCATGCTTAAGTAATAACCAAAAGGTCTGTAGTATAGGAATAAGGTTGGGTGCCTTATTCCGGTAGCAGTACAGATACGACCTACTTTGTACTTATTATAAAAAGTTGTAAAATGTTACAAACGATTTGATCCTAATTGTTCATGTGGAGATATGTGAGTGGGGGTACCCTATACAAAGAGTTTGTATAAGATCAGACCATGAAATGTTTAATTTCTCTTTGTAACGCCGTTAATTGAAGATGCTAACATTTCATAGGATGACTATATGTGACTCTACCTTAATACTGAGTGAGTTATGAACTTCTATCTATGAGGACAATCCTTTAATTTGTATGGGTGATTGTAGCTAGATTGCTGACTCAATAAGCCTACCATTTTGAGAATTTGTCTAATTAGAGAGCTTGGAACATATCTTTACAAGATGAAATTCACTTCTTTCTCATGTTTAGGATAAGTAGAAAAATTACTCTTAAGGGCTGATTCCAGGTCTTGAACAATGAGGCCTCACCTTCTCACTGGGTCAAGAGGGATTAGTTTATAGTTGGACTATAAATAGTTTGTTCATTAAAGGGATCGGTGGTACTTAAGGGGTTAAATATCACTACAAGGGTAAAACGATAATTTAACCCAGCTATAATTGTGAGTAATTTGTGAAGGGTCGACTTATTATTGATTAGTGTATTTTGTCGACATAGAAATATATTTATAGTGCGAAGAGTACAACTGTAGGTCTTTAGTGGAGTGACCTATAGTTAATGAATATTGATTAATCTAATTAAAGAGTTTAATTGATTAATCTCATATCATTGGAGCTTCTACTATAGGTCCATAAAGTCCCCTTTGCTAGCTCATTACAGATTTGTATAAGAATCAAATGTTTTGATTTAATTTGAATTGTTCAAATTAATAAATGAGTTAATTGTATATGATACAATTAATATGATGTATATAGATACATTATAATAAGATTTAAATATTATAATTTTTGTTATAAAAGAGATGAATATTTATATTAAAAAAATTATACTTTATGTTATAAGAGAGATAAATATTTAAATAAGATTTAAATATTATTTATATGAATGAGATTTATATTAAAACTATAGGTTATGTGAGAGAATGTTATTTGAATATGATTCAAATTTAAATTAAATATGAGACAATTAATTAATTTTATTTAATTATATTTATTAAATATTAATTCTAATTAATATTATTAATTAAAAATAACTCCCACATAGTGGGGAGTTATTTTGGCCTCTCTCTCAGTTGTTCACGTAAAAGAAAAGAGGGAAGTAGAAAGAAAGGTGTGGCAGTTTTACAGAAAAGGTTTTGTGAAATTTTTCTCTCTAGAAAACCTCTCCTCCCTTTCTAGTTCTCTCTTTCTCTAAAAGAATCACTCCTATACCACAATCTATTGAGAGCCCATAACTCCTCGCTGGTTCTTCCTAGAGAACAGCAAAGTTGCTTTTATGGTGGTGTTCCAAAGGAGTTTTATATTTTCGTTGGAGAAGGTTTAACCAGTTCGTGAGTTGGTGAAAAGAAGAATCCCACATTGAAGACGGTCTTCAAAGGTAGGAAACCTCTAACCCCTAATTCTTCTTTATAGCATGCTAAAGTTTATGTTTATCCAAGTTTTTGTTCTCTTATATTTTCTAAAAGAAATTTAATGACACATGGCGAGCACTCGCTTCCGCTGAGGATTCAATGCCTTCAAGAAGATCGTTTACCTGTCATGACAAGTTCCTTTGCATAATCAGTGACAAGGCACTGATATTTCATGAAATTCACATTCAAACCTTGACCGTAGAGTTGACTAATACTGATAAAATTGACCATGAGACTTTCCACTAACATCACATCATAAAGGGCTGGAAGGTCAGGATACTTCAGCTTTCCCTTCTCAACAATCTTTCCAGCGGCACCATCACCAAATGTAACTTGTCCAGAGCCAACAACTTTGAGGTTAGAAATGTAGTTTTTGTCGCCAGTCATGTGCCTTGCCACTATCGAAATACCAATCCCCTTTCGTAGAGGATGTGAATGAAGTAAGAACAACATTGCATAGGCGAGAGTTGTTCTTAACCCTCAACACCTGCTTGGCACTCGCAATAATGTAACTCCTTCTACGAGCACGAACCTGAGGAGTGAGATCATTTGATGAATTTTGGTATCCATGCAACTTGTAGCAGTATGGTCTAATATGCCCTCTCTTTCTAGAATAATGACAAATCCAATTCTTTTTTATCTAAGGCTCATTTCATAGGATATGTTTATAGTTGGTGTTAGCACTCTGATATTTTTGGTGAGGTATTTGTTCCTTTACAAAAACAATTTTTTGTTTTTCTTTATCACGACTTTGACTACCATACTCAACTTTTGGATCTAGTAAATCCAATGCCATAGAGATCTTGTGATGATTTTCTTTTAGAGAGAATTTGTTTAAGACTGTTAGTGCCTGAATTCAGCCTTCTTACAGACTTATACATTGACTCTTTTTCTCCCTTGACTCTATTTAGCTCGCATTTGAGATCAGATATGACTGCTATGAGCCTCGTGTTATCAGCAAGGAGGGATTTTATTATGAATTTGTATGTTTCAAGAGCTTTAGAATCTTCAAACTATTGCTTATATAGGTCACAATAAGTTGAAGTAATGGAAGAATCAAGACACTCTTCAACTTCATTGGTGACAGGAAATTCAAACTATTACCAATGTCTAAATTGTCTGAGGAGATGCAACTAACAAGAGATCTAACAGTATCTTCTTATTTGTAGCTATCTTCTGATTCTTCATCAGAGAGAGTAGACGAAAAGCTCTTGTTCTGTCGCTTAAGAAAAGTGGGACATTCAAATTGTGCCCAAAACCTTCACATTCTCTGCACTGAAAGGTTTTCTCCTTGTTGGTAACATCAGAGCCAAATCTTTCAAGGTCCCTCTTCAGATGTTGAGCTTTAGAAAAGTTGGTCCCTGCATTGCCACTTGACTTCGGACCTCTCGATGGGAAAGAGCCAAGTTTTTTCTCAAGTTTCTACAAAACGTGAGAAAATTGCTTTGACTATAAAGAGATTTCATCAACTAGGTTGTCTTCATATTCCTCCACACGATTCACCATATGATCTTCAATAGACGATTGAAGTGCCATTCCTTTGTTTTTCTTATCAGATTTGTCATTCAACGACATCTCACATGTGAGGAGAGAACCTATCAAATCATCTACTTTCATCGAGTAAATATCCTAAGCTTCCTTGATGGTCGTGACCTTCATATCGAACCTCTGTAATAGAGATCTAAAAATTTTCCTCACAAGTTTTTCTTCAGTTGTCTTCTCACCTAGAGCAAATGATTCATTTGCAATATCAAGAAGTCTCACATTGAACTCAGTAATAGTTTCATCATCCTCCCATCTTGAGACTTTCAAACTTAATAGCCAACATGTCACACCCTCTCCCAGATTCCCTTTACCGCTAAGAGTGAGTGCTAACCTACATACACCCGTTCCCTGGATGACTATAACATTAAGCAATTCTAGCTTATTTATACTTAACTATATGCCATCATAACTTCATAAGATACACATAACTGCTCAAATGCGATGCATAAGAATGATAACTCATCGAAACAAGTGTTCTTTGTATACACTACAAAATCAAATCTCACTACACCCCAAGGAACATGTATGACAACAAAACATGTACGTAAACTGTGTAATTACAACTATCCTAGAGGATTGATCCAAAGTAGGCCCAAACGAGGATCTTCTGTAGGCTAGGCGTCCCGAACACGCTCGCTACCTGAAACAACAAACAACAAACAAGAAAGCGTAAGCCTAAAGCCCAGTGAGTGACTGGATTTACCCAATTACTAATAAACTTCTTGAGTTAATATCGATCGTAATAACTATCACATATTTATATAAATAGAAATCCCTAAGTCACCCATGCTATAAAACAAAAGTAGTACAATTATCCTTCCCTAGCTGTAGCGGAGCAAAGCTCAACGCACTCAACCTCGAGAACCAATTCTCATTATTCACATAATCAAATGCCTTCACACTTCATCCCTCGACGTTTCAAACCCTCAAGTGCCTTCACATATTGTCCCTAAGCACTGAGTTTCACTATGTCGAAACTCCCATGTGCCTTCACACGTTTCCCTCAGCACTGGGTTCCCTACCAATCCATTGCTCAAGTGCCTTCTTTTGTGGTCCCTCAGCACTTGGGTATCATGTATTGAACTTCCATATGCCTTCACACAGGGTCCCTAAGCACTGGAATCCATTTCAACCAACTACTCAAATGCCTTCGCACGTGGTTCCCTAACACGGAGTATCATATAACGTATTTCCCATAAGCCTTCACTCAAGGTCCCTCAGCCATGGGTTGCATTTAGATAATACGCATAACATTCTTTAAACTTTACAGCACAATGCAAATATTCAATAACTACACCATATGATAATTTTCACTCACCCAAAACTGATAAAACATGCTAAAAGTAACTATTATATTAAATAGGAAGTCACTCACTACATGTAAATTCACATTTCTCGCATTAAGTTTTTCTTGAACTTTCTTTTCCATGATCATTAAGTATGCATATTTAGATTCTATTCTCATTCCATCACCGAGACTCTCCTTTTCCAAAAATATTCATATCTAGCGATACTCTATGTCACTAGGGAGATTACCAGCGAAATCACACAATAGGACACTGCACTAGTGAGACCGGAATGAACAAGACTAGCAAGATTACCTTAAAGAGCGACACCCAGCGAGACTTCAGCGAGAGTTATGAGACGCAAAGCCCTTTGTGTTACCAGCGACACTCGTTTCGCTGCTCACTCTCCAGCTCTTTTAGCGATACCACTGTCTTATTTACACCTGATGACCACTACTTTCTTCCTTCCCTTCTAACTCTTTCTTTATCTTGCTAAAAATCGTATTCCAGTCAAATTTAGAATTCCTCTCTTCTACAAACTTGTAAAGAAGTGAGCTTTCTAACTTACCTCAAAATTTCAAACCATAACTCTTTTTCGTTTGAGAACTATTCTTAAATGACTTCGGCTGCTTTGAATCATCTAGCAGTTCAACTCCGATTACTTCCTTCTAGAATTTAACATATTTTTGCTTGAATTCAGCTTAAACATCCTTCATGGAAGTTGCTAAGAATTAAGTTAACTTACTAACCTCAAAATTCCAGCCCTAGTTTCAACTTCCTCAGCTCACTCTTCTTCAAATACCAAACGATGTCCAGATTTATCGACAACAATCAAGCTTCTGGTTCCAGCTTCAAACTCACCATGAAAATGATCTGGTTTCTACTTAAATTCAATATAAACACCTTCTTCCACCTTTCCTCGTTGTTCGTCTCCGAAATGGGATCAATCTGAGTTCAAAAAGATGTCTAAAGTGTTTAATTATTCGATGCACTCACTTTTATACAAATATAGATTACCACTCACCAGCATAGCCATCGCCTTCCTACTTAGGTTGGCCAACGCAAATCTTCTGCACATGGCTTCAACAACGCATAGCCTCAACTTACTGTGCTATTAATTGCCCAACGCCCTATCGCCGGATAGCCGACTAACGCATGGTCCTCTCGGCCACTTTTCTATGCACCAACGTATACCAACCTTCAATGCATAGCCCTTCTCAACGCATAGCAATGCTAACCTTTTAACGCATAGTAGCCTTCAACGCATACTTCCACCAACGCCAATCGCACCCTCCTTCCTTCACATCTGCGTCCATGCTCTCTTCAACACATAGCTACCAGCAGCAACTCTCGTCAAACCTCAGACATACTATCAACGCATAGTCACACCAACACATGGCCAACACTTAGCTACTTTTGCTCCCACACAACTTGGCCAACTTTCTCTACTCAATGCCCGTCTCATAGTTTCTTCTTACTTGCCTTCTCCCAATGTCATATACAGGGCTTACACAACAGCTGAAGCCTTTACATTTTCACTTTCGAGGTATCTTCATGAGCAACAGTAAAGATGTTCCAAGCTTCTTTGGTTGACGCACAAGTATTGATCAACTTGAATATATTTTTTTTATCAACACCATTGAATATGGTGTTAAGCACACGAGAATTCCAGAGAGGTCTCGTCCTCAATTTCAAACCATTCAATTTTAGTTCTTGAGTTCCTTTTCACCTTTTACATTGGTGACTTGGGGATGAGATCACCCAACAATAACATATTTCCATGAATTGTTGTCAAGAGATTTCAAGAAGGCTGTCATTCTCGCCTTGTAGTAAGAGTAGTTTGTCCCATCATATATACACTAGGGTGTGTGGTAGATCCTCCTTCCTTTATTCTATCTATGGAATACTGATAGGAACAGAACCCCAAAAGGATGCAACCTGCTTTGATACCAATTGAAAAAGGCAAGAACTGCCTCGACACAAGTGATTCTGTCACTAACACTGTCATAGCAAAACTCAGAACAAAATAACAACAATAAAATACCACACAGAAACATACAAAGTTATTAACCTAGTTTGGTGCAATATCACCTATATCTGGGGAGCAGTAGCACAAGAAAGATAACTTCACTATTAATAATGTTAAGCAATTACAATGAAGTACTTATCTAAAGCTTGACAATTAGAATGACTCCGAAGAAGCTTAACATTCAATCCTTCGTCTGGGCTTTCCCCTTGAAAAGAAAATCCCTTGCTAGAAGGCTTAGGTTCTCCCTAAGCAGCTATAATAGTGAAGTTTGTCTTATGCTTCCCCTAAGACTGAGACTCCTTAAATATGTTTATCTTTCCATTCGAGTTACAACTCCTCAACTCCTTTACTAGATTTTGCTTAGGCTCCCTCTAAGCTTAGAATTGTCTCCTTCAAAAGACTTTGAAAGATGCAAAACAAATGGCTTGAAGATAGATTCCAAGCGTACAGAGAAAATCTTTTGAATAATACAAAATAAGTTCACAACGACACTTTGTATACTTTTCTGAAGAAAAAATTCAACCAGCCAAATAGAAGGAAAGAAGCATTTAAATACGCACAGTGGACCAACAGAGCGCAAGCCTAACTTCCATAACCAGAGTGCTCAACAAAGGAAAAACATTTGCAAAAAGTATTGCACCATAATTTTCCAAAAAATGAAAAGATTTCACAGGAAAGGCATTTCGAAAAGCATCCTTAGAACATATAGAGCAAAAGTAGAGACACAATAAACATCGTCAATAAGTCGTAAACAAATATTGCCAAGACAAAACATGTAACACCTAGAAGTGCATGTATCTAGAAATCGTAAATTCATGTATTCAGAATATATCTAGAAATGTATTATCCATTATGTATCTAGCTTAATTTCTAACATGTTTTACAAGTTAAAGTTTTTTCTTGACAAAGAGCTGATCAGGAGCAATTGAAGCACGCTGAATATCTGCCTATCGCATGATGTGATTTTAAGGCTATCGCATGATAATCTAGGGACCAATCTGGTACATTTTTTGCAAACATATAACACAAGTGCACTAACAATGAATTGTGTTGCACCCTCTACTTTGATTGTCAGTTCTGTTTTGATATTGGTATGGTTGTCTCCTGGGCACATGAAGTGCTATCATTTTAATGTGGAGCAAAATGCTTTACTATAAACATCTAAAAGCTAGACGAAAAAATGGTTCCCTTAAACATGTGTAAAGAATTATCTAGAGAAAGAAGGAAGAAGGATTCTCTAAAAGAAGAAGAATTCAAAGAGGTTCAAAATCCGATGCTTTAGCTGAAGGAATTGAATCCTCAGCGGAAGCGAGTGATCGCCATATGCCAACAATTTTCTTTTTGAAAACATAAAATTACAGAGAAGAAAAACTTGGATAAACAAAAGAACTTAGCATGCAATAAGAAGAAATTAGGTGTTTAAGGTTTTTTACCTTCGAAGACCGTCTTTGGGTAGGCTTTTCCTCCTTCTCACGAAAACTCTAACAACAAGTTCTTTTTCAACAAAAATGTAGAAAACTTCTTCGGACACCACCAAGCAAGCCTTCCTTGCTATTCTCAGGAAGAATCAAAAGGAGTTGTGGGCTCTCTTGATTTTGGTGAGAGAGGAAGAGAATGAGAGAAAGAGAGTTCTTAAGAGAATTTTTTCCGGAGAAAATTGTAACCCTTTTTCTTGTGCCAATAGCATACCTACCAACTTCTCTTCCTTTCTCACATTTAACATACGTTATCCAGGAGAAGAAGATAACTCTCCTCTACGTGTAGTGGGAGTGAATTCAATTAATTTAATAATATTAAATTAAAATTAATATTGATTTAATTATAATATAATAAATAATATTTAATATATATAATTTAATAGAATTCATTAATTAACAATTAATTAATTAATTAATTATCACATATTTAATTTAATTTGAATCATATTCAAATAACATTATCTCACATAACCTACAGTTTTAATATGAACTTTATTCATATTAATTTTAACACATAGTTTTTATATGAATCTCATTCATATAATTTATATTTAAATCTTATTTAAATATTAATGTCTCTTATAACATAAAGTATAAATTTTGAATCTCATTCAAAAACAACTTTATATTATAATGTATCTATATACATTATACTAATTGTATCATATACAGTTAACTCCCTTATGAATTTGAACACTTCAAATTAATCCAAAATAATTGATTCTTATTCAAAATCTTAATGAGCTAACAAAGGGACCTTATGGATCTATAGATTAGAAGTTCCAATGATATGAGATTAATTAATTAAGCTCTTTAATTAGATTAATTAATATTCATTAACTGTAAGTCACTCCACTAAAAGCCTATAGCTGCACTCTTCTCACTATAGATATATTTTTTTGTCCAAAAAAATAACTAAACAGTAAGTCGACCCTTCACAAATTACTTGTAACTAGCTGGGTCAAATTATTATTTTACCCCTGTAGTTACATTTAACTCCTAAATACCACCGATTCTTCTAACGGACAAACAGTTTATAGTTCAACGATAAACTAACCCCTCTCGAGCCAATTAGAAGGTGAGGTCTCTTTGTTCAAGACTTGGAATCAGCCCTTAAGGGAGCAATTTATCTACTTATCCTAAAGATGGGAAGGAGTGGAATCCATCTTGTGAAGGTATGTTCTCAGCTCCCTATTTAGACAAGTCCTTAAAATGGTAGGCATATTGAGTCGGTGATCTAGTCACTCTCACCCATACAGATCAAAATATTGTCCTCATAAACAGAAGTTCATAACTCACTCAAGATTAAGATCGAGTCACCTATAGTCATCCTATGAAATGTTAACATCTTCAATTAACGGCGTTACAAAGATAAATTAAATATTTCGCTATCCGGTTTTATACAAACTCTTTACATAGGATACACCTACTCACATGTCTTCACATTAACGATTAGGATCAAATCATTATTAACACTTTACAACTCTTGTAACAATTACAAAGTGGGTTGTATCTGTAGTGCTATCAAAATAAGACACCCAACTTTATCTCTAAACTACAGACGTTTTGGTTATTACTTAAACATGATCCATCTTCGTATGTCAACTACATACATGTTTAAGTTTACATAAAATAACCATGGATCTTAGTTTATTGGATTGAGTTAATGCAAAAGAAAACCAAAATAACTACTTATTTTATTGAATAAATAAAATGTATATATAAATTTACAAAACTACTGGACCCAAGAGATTTAGAACACAAGTTCTAACATTAGTGGAAGGCTCCCTTGCATCCGAGACACCTTTTATGCCGGCATGATTTTATCATTACGTATTTTTGTGCTTGTTATGGTTGTAATAAGCTAATCCATTTATGCAAAGCTTGACTCAAATTCCTATGCTATAACATTCTAATATGTTAACCTAGAATATTCTTTAAATTATATTTGAAGTCTTTCTCTTAAAAGTGAGTCGTAAATTAATTTATCTCTTATTGGCCAATCAAGAATAGATTGTAGCATGCATCGGTGGAAGGGATTGAGTGTGTCGATGAAGAGTGAACTTAGTTTACTATGTTGTCTACAGGAATGAGCCTATCACTTGTAAGTATAAAAGGAAAATGGAATTTAACGCATTAGATTAGCACATAGGAATATAACTCATTTGGTGTTCTACTTTGTAATGGCAAACTAGGCAGTAGGATTTTCTTGCTTAGACTTGTGGTAAATACAAGATAACATTTGGTTATGGCATAGGAAAACTTCGAGTCAAGTCTACGTGTATTCTCTAAGTTATAATTCGCACCTGCATCACACATCCATTACTGACATATTTATTGCATTTATACTGTCGTTTTAACGCTTTAATATTTATTTAGCTAACTATATAATGGGTATTTAAACCTCACTTCACATTTACTAAAACCATTTATCTTTTCTAGGGAAAATTACAAGCTTGTGTTCTCTCAAAATTGAACTTTTATCAATTACAATTTTCCTCGATTCATTCTAATTAATCCAAAATTCATTATTTTCTCCAACTCATTTAGAAACTGCAATATTGGCCCTGCGTTAAATAACTCGATAATATAATTATATTCATATATGTAAATAGCTAGACATGGAGGAAGAAAATGACAAATAATTTTTAGACATCAAATAATATCGATATACCTTTCCCTTACAAGTAATCTCATGATTAATTAAGAAGAGAAAATAATACATAAATAAACCCTTTTTCATTTCTGAAAAAGAACACAAACGTCCTTTCACATTTCAAGTTCCCACTTTATTTTACACTTATTAACGTATAATTAATTAGAGCAGATATTTTATTCCTCCTTGAATGAAGAATCTGATCAATTTACGGAAATCAAACTTATCGTTTGCAAACAACTCCACCTTCCATGTCACTGCCACAGTCCATATTGGCATAGGTCTCAGCCTCTAAAGAACTGTCATTTCCATCCAACTGCCCATTAAAACGTGCCACTTTGCAATCCGTGGCAAAAATATTTGAAGAAGCAAACTCATTGACACCACCAAAAACAGGCATTGCCACTCCCATCTTGGCCTTGCTCACATAGTTGCTACCATAAGTCTGCCCCAGAACCCCATTCACATCCCCACTCAATGCATAGAACTTGAAGCTCAAGTCCAAATGGGCAAAACAATCCTCTTGTGTAATCCCATAATTGTGGACCTTTGATTCCTTTTCTGTTATCGGAACCACAACGGCTTTGATCTTGAAGTTTCCAAGTACTTCGATTTCGACCGCGTTCGTATTTCTACTCCTGGTTATGGTGATTCCCTCATACGAGCTTGAATTGCTCCAGCTAGCACCCTCCTCGTTAGGGAGGAGGATAGTTTCGTCATCAAGGGTGATTGAGAGGTGGTCGATAGCATCATTCCATGTTGCTGTTTTTCGTGCACCTATAAAGAGCTTGTGGGAGTCAAAGAGGATGCCAAGGGATTGAACCCAAGTGAAGTCCCTTTTCATGTTGATGTTTCGTCGGCCAATGAAGTGGGCGTTGATGTGGAGGTTCGAATCGGTGACAATGCAGAAATCTTTTTCTTTTTGGCCATGGAAGTAGAAGGTGATTCCATCTCCTCCAACGAATTTTGGGTCTTGGCACACTGAGCCTGGACGGTTGCAATCTGTGTATACATTAAAGTAAAGAATATTTAAGAAGTATAATTGGTGTGTGTGCATGGTACTAAATTTTGGTTGAAAGATTCGCATTTCCATGGACATTTCAATGAGTGTACAATATCTCATTTAAAAGGTGCATAATGTTTAGTTATTAATTGAATTAAATATAAGTTTATTTTTTAAAATTTATTTAAGAAATACCTATCAATATCGATATTTTAAATCTCATGTACGTATGTGGTGGTTTACTATTTGGGTCTTAAATATCCCGTCCATGTTGACATTTCTTCATAGGTTTGATATCAATATGAGAAGTGAATTAACTTTTCTTTATATTCTATAAATTTTGATAAAATATAATAAAAATATAAACAATGTAAACCTAATATTAATAATAAGAAATTTATATTTATTTGAGAAAGGTAGAGTGGTTGTTTGTTTTTATTTATTTTTATTTTTTAAGAAGAAAAATAGTAGAATGGTTGTTTATTAATTAAAATACTTTTAGTAAATTTTGTTATTATATTTAGATTTGTTTAGAAATAATATTCACTGTTATTGATATTTTATGTAACAAAATTTCCATAAAACTAGGATTTTGACATTTTTATTGGCACCAATATTTAAAACTACGTTACATATGTTTTACTCAATTATTGGATTCTTTGATTAGATTTTGGATTAAATTAGCTTTATTTATTTGTTTATTTAATATTATGACATTTACTATTAGTTGTAAAAGAGGGGGGAATCCATGGTGCACCAAAAAGCCATACATATTATATTAATATTTTTCTGATTTAGACTACCCAAATTTTGTATTTAGAGTGGGGCCCCTCAAAAGTACCTAATTTTTGGGTAGCGTACTTTTTGTTGATGGTTATTTCATCCTTATAATTTTACAAAGATTTATTATTACTTTTTCTAGTTTACTATCTTTTCTTTTCAATACAGTTATGCGATTTTAAAATTGTTAAAATCATTTTTTAATGTAAAATAATTTTAAAATATACTTTTAATTTCTAAAATTAATGTAATATTTAATTTTACTGTTAGATGCATATTTTGCTATATTTAAAAAAATTTAAAATAAAAAAATTAATTTAATTTTTAACCATTTCAAAATTACTTAAAAAAAACGTGCTTTAAGACTTTAAAAGTGTTAAAATCATTTTTTAATGTAAAAATAATTTTAAAATATACTTTTAATTTCTAAAATTAATGTAATATTTAATTTTACTGTTAGATGCATATTTTGCTATATTTAAAAAAATTTAAAATAAAAAAATTAATTTAATTTTTAACCATTTCAAAGTTACTTAAAAAAACGTGCTTAAAAAAAACGTGCTTTAAGACTTTAAAAGTGTGAGAAACTTACTGCAAACGGGGCTGCAAGTAACACAGTCTACCTCACATTGGTCAGGACAAGCACTTGGACAACTTAGCTCCATGCCATAGCATTGTGGATAGCTCCTATTCTTGCACCTAGCTTTCTTTTGCCCCCACACCTCGGACGGCGGAGGAGATGTTGGAGGAGTTGGAGTCGGAGTCGGAGGTGAAGGCTCCATCGTAGCTGGCGGAGGTGGTGGGGGAGAAGAGTAAATGTAGGGAGGTGGTGGCGGGGAAGAATAGATGTACGGTGGTGGTGGTGGGGAAGAATAAATGTATGGTGGTGGTGGGGAAGAGTAAATGTACGGTGGTGGTGGAGATTTGAGCTTACGTGACGGCGGAGGAGAATAATTGTTGGCGTTTGGAGCTCCCTCAACCAAGGCTGAGAACAAGAGGAAGAAGAAGAAGAGGAATATGGTCATTCTTGCCATATTTGGAAGCTGATTTAATTCTCAAATTTGTGTTATTGTAGCAAATGCATGGAATTGCCTCTTTTTTATAGTGAATTTCTCCAACATGTGTGGCCTTAAATTTAGCTATTTGAGTTTGGGAGCAAATGAATCACCAACTTTACTTCATATTTAATTCATAAACAATTCACATGGACCCCAATAATTTCCCAAAAGTCAATATCCAATTGTTGTAAACTTGAAGCTCTTTAATTCCTTTGCGCAGAACCAAAAAATATATATTGATATTAAATATCTTTTGCTGCAGCTTTCAGCAATGGGGAATTATTGTACATCATACATATGAAAACCTTTGAGTTTGAGTTGGGTTTTAAGCTTTGTAGCTTTGAGTTTAAATTTCCTTTTATCGCTAGACTTACAAACAACAATATGTATACAAGTTTCATAAAAATAAAAAAATAAATCACTAATACGTTTTTAAAAAAACTTAAACCCAAACTTGTAATAGTGATAACTAACTAGACATCCATCAATGATTTTACATTTATCCGATGCTCTGCGAGGGATATAGACATTATCGTCTGGTTTATGTCTATCAATCTATGATTAATCTATATAATGTAACTAATGAATTTGAATTAGTGTGTCCTCTATCAACAATAGATGTTCATCATAAATGATCTATTAATTCTATCAATAATTGATTAAATTAGTAAAGACGGTAGAACGTTATTGGCAATTTTAGAGAGGTTAGTTAAATTAATTATAAATTTTTTCTAATGTGGATTCAATTAAATAAATTGATATACTTTTTGCTGATAAGTAATTTAAACAAGAATTTCATACAAATAAATGCAACTCGCAGTAATCAAGAAATTAAAACTAACACTTTAAAGCATCTTATTTAATTCTAATAATAAGATTGAAACATGATATAGAAATATAATAACTATATGAATCACAATAAACCAATATAAGATTAATTTCAAGCAATAAAAATATAATAATAAATTAATTGCAAAATTAAATAGGAGAGGGATAGAGAAATTGAAACAAAATTTTTTATAGTGATTTGACACAATTGGCTTACTTCCACCTCCAAAGCTCCTCTTGGGTATATCACTAAACTTGACTATTTCCACAACTTAATTAGAATTGAAACTACTACAAGTTCTTATTTTGAGCACAAAAACAAACCCGATCTTTTCTATGGTTGAGGATTAAACTGTTACAACACTCTCGTATGGGTTCAAGAGTAACCCTTACAAAAGTTTTGAAAAATTAGAAAAACACACACTTGATGAACTCTCTAAAAGAGTGGATTTACACATTTGTTAACAAATCAATCCACACAATACAATATATATCTCTCAAGAATAAGATAACAAGAAAAAAAATTGAAGCTTGTTGAAATCAACAATGGTGGATTGGTGAATTATGGAAGATTGAAAATAATGAAAGTTGTTGTGAAAATTTGGAGAAGAAGATGATTTTAAAAAGTGGGGGAAGTATGTGAAAACCAACTTTAATTTGGGTTATTGGATGTTGTTAAAAGAAAATTGAATAATTGAAATTAAAAGTAAAAAGTAATATTTTTTTAATTTTAAAGTCAACTAGCTGTTAGCCATATACATATATGACATGAAACACGTATTTATTTTATTTTTAAATTCATTTTCTTTTTAAAATCAATCCAAAAACCAAAAGCTTCTCTTGTGTCTTTCCTCTCATGCTTCAAATGGCTTCTTTCAATTGTTCCAATTTGATGAAAAAGAATTTGCCACATCATCATCTCGATCGAGATTTTTCAATTAAATTTATTTTGGCTATATTTTCTTTGTTTAAGCTCCAATTTGAGTGATCTAAACTGTGGTGAAATCGTTATTATAAGCTCTACAGAATGAACACATGAATACACTAAATTAATTAATTTAAGATTAAGGGCCAGAAAGCCAACATTCTCCCCCTTATTGATGATGACAAACAACTCAAGAACTTGAATTACAATTGAAATTCACTCAAATGTGCATTATTTACCTTAGATTTATAATGTTTTTAATGTGACTTTATAAGGTTTGATGTCGTTTGTTAGTGATTTCCAAGGTTATGATCAAGATTAAGATTTAATGTCCAAATGAGCTAAAAAGGACCTAATTATGTCCAAGGTGATCAAATTCGAGCAAATGACCTAAAACAAACCTAAAATGTGGTTATTTGCCCTTCATATAGGATAGATTTTGTAGGTTGATTTTACAAGATTTGATGGTGTTTGACAGTGATTTCAAGGTTTTGTTTGTGATCAAGATTCAATGTCAAAACAAGCTAAAAAAGACACAAATTGATCCTAAGAGATCAAAACCGAGCAGAGGATCAAAGGATGGGAAGAAAAGAGGAAGAAAATATGAAGTTGTTGGTCGGATGAAATTCGTTACCCAATTCCGGGCCAAATAATTTTAACCGTTTCCACTAAAATGTAATAATGGTAGCATGGATCGAACATAGGAACTGTTGAGTTTCTCAATTAAATAGTTTACAGTCCAAAGGTAACTGAGGGGGGTGTTTGAAATTGTTTTGTTGCAAATAAAACTTAATTTCATAAATTAAAAAAAGTAGGTGTGATAAAAATGGGAAAAACACCTAACTTGGGTTGCATAGAATTGTCCCTATCCAAAACATTTGATCATTGAATTCTTATTAGGAAATTAAATGATTGCTTACATCTAACCAATTTGATTAGAAAAACTAATTAAATTGTCCTAAACAACTAACTAGTTCAATTTGGCAAGATGAAAAGCATGCATATTCAAATTATCCTAATTGCATTAAGATCTAGGGAACATTCGGTGGAATTTTTAATTTTCAAGCACCTAATTAAATATTCGTTTGGTTCAATTCTAAGTTGGTTAGATTAATACTCATCTAATTAGATTTGCAAGCTAATCTAACCAATTGCTTGCTATGGATTAGCATACAATCAAGTGTCACGAATTGAACGTTAATCAAAAGTAGTATCATACAATCCCCAAGCGTACAATGATATGATAATAGTTCATTAAACATAGAATTGGAACCAACAAATATAATAATTTGGTTCGAAAACTCACAAATACATGAAATTAGGGAAATATCCTAAAAACCCAAGCTAGGAATGATTACTTTAACCCATAATGGACATGCCAATCAATGGAATAGAGTTTTGATACATATACTGGACAGAAAGACAAGAAAAATAGAGAGAAATCATATAGGGATCGGCTAAATCACAGTGAGAGTTAAACCTATCGGCTAAAATTTGTATTTATAAAATCAGCATGATGCTGAGGTAAAATATTATGGTGCTAACAGACTGACGCTGGCATCCTAACTCTAATGCTTTTCACGAATAATTATTCTTGAATTAAGCAGAGCAAGATAGCACATTTTCGGTGCTATCAGCTATTGGAAACAAGGTAGTGTCGCAGCGCTTGCACGATTCTGCCTTGACGCTGAGGACTTGAGAGCAGGGTTTTTGGACAAGTAGAGAGCACTGCGGCATTATGTGGAAGCACCGTAGTGTTGGGCAAGGAACACTTCAATGCCCGAGTAGTGCTACGACATGTCGCTAGGGGTTAGGCAACCATGATAGATAACGTCGCGACGTCAATCTATTTTAGGAAAAAACTTCTAGTTTTGGAAATCTTTTCCTCTATTTTCCCTTAGGGTTTTGTCTGCTGAAAAATAACACATTGCACCACAAAATTTCAGAGCTCTAGAGAACGTTTTAGCCTAGTTTTAGAGAGTGAAAGCTAGATGTTAATTTTAAGGTCGTTCAAGATCTCGAGGTGTAATTAAGGCGAGATCAATGAAAGTATGATTGTAGCATCGGTGCATGGCTAAACACTTAGTTCTAGGGTTTTGATGAACTTAATTATGGATTTATGTTAATGCAGTAGTTGTAAGCCTTATACTTAGTTGAAAGGAAGGGCAATCTAAAGCATGGTAAGTGTGGAGGCCGAGAGCTTAAGTCATGAGTTACCTTGCATCGAAGTGTATTATGCGTTGGAGAAATTCGAGGCACTGACCGAGAGCTTTTGGTTGTGGTGTAGAGTATGAAGATGTGGTTATCAATCACTAAGTGACACTGCTATGCGTTTGAGAAGCAGTTATATGTTGAAGGTTGGTATGTGTTGGTGCATAGAAAAGTGCCCGAGAGAACCATGCATTGGTCGGCTATCCGGCGATCGGGTGCTGGGCAATTAGTTGCACAGTAAGTTGAGGCTGTGTGTTGCTGAAGCCATGTGCGAAAGGTTTGCGTTGGCCAACCTAAGTAGGAAAGTGATGGTAGTGTTGGTGAGTCGGTGGTCTATATATATATAACTGAGTGCATCGAATAATTAAACACTTTAGACATATTTTCGAGCTCAAATTGATTCCATTTCGCAAACGAACAACGAGGAGAGGTGGAAGAAGGTGTTTATATCGAATTTAAGTAGAATTCGAATCATTTTCTTGGTGAAATTGAAGCCGGAACCAGAAGCTTGATGGTTGTCGAGAAATCTGGACAAGTTCGGTATTTGAAGAAGAGTGAGCTGAGGAAGTTGAAGTTGAGGCTAGAATTTTAAGGTTAGTAAGTTAACTCGATTCTTAGCAACTTCCATGAAGGATGTTTAAGCTGAATTTGAGCAAAAATATGTTAAATTCTAGGAGGAAGTAATCAGAGTTGAGCTGCTAGATGATTCGGAGCAGTCGGAGTCATTTCAGAATAGTTCTCAAACGAAGAAGAGTTATAGTTTGAAATATTAAGGTAAGTTAGAAAGTTCACTCCTTTACAAGTTTGTAAAAGGGAGGAAGTTTTGAATTTGGCTGGAATACGATGTTTAGCAGGTTAAAGAAAGAGTTAGAAGGGGAAGAAGAAAGCAGTGGCCATCAGGTGTCACTAAGACAGTAGTATCGCTAAAGAGCTGGAGAGTGAGTAGCGAAACAAGTGTCACTGGTAATGCAAAGGGCTTTGTGTCTCACAACTCTCGCTGAAGTCTCGCTGGGTGTCGCTCCTTAAGGTAATCTCGCTAGTCTCACTAAGTCTGGTCTCGCTAGTGCCGCATGGTTGTAAGTAGGTTTCACTAATAATCTCGCCGATACTTATGGATCTCGCTCATTATGAAAAGTTGTAAACAAGAGAGGGACTAGTGATGAAACACATGTTTGAGATGTTTAAGCATATATAATGAATATAGAGAGGAATATTAGAAATATCTAAAACGAAAAAGGTGTGTCTACAGGCCAAGAGGAGCTAAGGAAAGCGTATAACTCGCTCGGAGCTAAGAATAAGTTGTGAGTGACATTATGGTTTGAGATAAGCTTACTTAATTACCATTTTCTATATGCTCAGTAATATCTGTGAAGCATGATTTGGGGTGTACCCATATGTATGAATCCAGAACATATCTTACATGTAAGATAGAGCTTGAAAGCGTATTAGTTGATGTTCCTAAGTCTTACTAAGCTAGCTGCTTGATGAATGATCTGAGAACTCTGAGATTCCATGATTTCTGTTTAATTTGTGATTAATATAAAGTGCGTGCCAGTACCTTAGAAAGATTGAAATGGGACTCAATGCTGAAGGACGTTGAGAAGGCATGTGGGCAGCCCTAGTATTTCTATGAAGCTCTCACCGAAGGACATAGAGAAGGTGATTGAGTATCCACTGGGGCCCTAGTATTGAAGGACATGAGAAGGTATACGGGCAGCCCGAGATCAGACAATCATATGTGCATAATAAAAGGCATTTGACGCTGGTGTGTTGAGATTACTCCACACAGCTAAGATTTATCGATGTTGGGCGTGTTGAGTTCGCTCCGCCTCAACTAAGGATTATTGAAAAGAAACTCAGTTGTGTGATCATAGTTAGTTGCAAGTTTACAGTGCGTGACTAAGCAGATTATACTAGTGATTGAAGTTATGCTTTATTTAGTTTATATTTTAGATAGTCACTCATTGAGCATTGTAGCTCATAAATTCTCGTTTCTTTGATGTTTTTCCAGGTAGCAAGCGTGTTTGAGGTGCTTAGCCTACCATCAAGACTCGTCTGGGCCCAATTAAATTTTTTACTTGGGAACTTGTAAACCTCAACCCTATGTAGATATTATACTTATTTTGAGTGACATAATGAGATATATTAGGCATACTTGTAAATATTACACCTAGCCTCATTAATCTCTCATAGTGTTATCCTGTTAGTAGACCTCTGCATAACTTTTGTATAAGCTAAGTTTAATTCCAGCAGAATCTGATTATATATATATAACAAGTTTAGTAGGACGAAGAATAGTTTTAACACTCACTCCTAGGTAAAGAAGATATCTAGGATAGGGGTGTTACAGTAGTTCTTACTATGGATGTTGTGTTGTTGTTTGCTTTTCAATATTATTGTGCTTTATCTTATCAATTGATGATAGATGAATGCTAGATTGAATGTTCAATTAGAAAGATTGCATGTTTAACCGAATCTATAATATTGAATCATTAACTTGTTGGGATTAGTGCCCTAAATCTCGTGGGTCTCATAGTTTGTAAATTGTCAATACGAATTATTTATTTAATAAAATAAGAAGTATTTTATTCGACATTTAGATTGAATTTACTCATTCCAATAAACTAACATCCAAGGTTATTTTATGAAGTGTGAACAGTATGTGGTAGACAAACAAGTGGATCATGTTCAGGTAATAACCTTAAAGGTTCGCAATATAGAGATAGGGTTGAGTACCTTATCCAAGTGACATTGTAGAGACGACCCATTTTGTAAATGTTACCAAAGTTGTAAGTGTTATAAAAGATTTGATCTCAATCGTTTATATGGAGACATACGAGTGAGGGTATCTTGTACAAAGAGTCTGTGTAAGACCGAACCACAAAATGATTAATCTCTCTTTGTAACACCGTTGATTGAAGAGACTAACATTTCATAAGATGACCATAGATAACGTAATCTCAATCCTAAGTGAGTTATGGACTCTTATTTGTGAGGGCAATCTTTTAATTTTGTATGGGTGAGAGTGGCGTGTGACGTCGACTCAATAAGTCTACCATTTTGGGGATATTTCCAAGTAGGGAGCTGAGAACAAAACTACACAAGATGGAGTTCACTCCTTCTCGTCTTCAGGAAAAGTAGATAAATTACTCCATTAAGTGTTGACACCAATCTTGAACACCCTCTCATTGGCCGAAGAGGGATTTATTTATGGTAGAACCATAAATAGGTTATTCATTAAAGAAACAGTGCGACTTAAGAAGTAAGAGTAAGATTCAAATGTTAAATTAATATGAATTAGATTCATATTAAAACTATACATTATAAGAGAAAAGTTATTTGGATATGATTCGAATATTAAATTAACTAAATATATGATAGTTAATTAAAATAAATATTAATTAATTAATTAATTAATTAATATTATTTAGATTAAATTTTGATTTAATTTAAATTCAAATTAAATTAATTAATTTTAAATAAACAAAGAATGGGAATTAACTCCCCTCACGTATTATTTGTTTTTGAATTTTGTATGAGATACAAAATGAAAAAGACCATACTATATAGAGAACTCACTTCGCCCTAGATCTCTCTCAAAATTTATATGAAAAATATCACAAAATAGTTTCTTCTTCCTGTTATCTTCAATTTTGGTTCTATGCTTGACGGACCGAAAAGAAATAATATTTTTTAAAACCACTCTCAAGAGCTTACAGCTAGTGGGAACAGGTCGTCTCCACAAGGAACTAAGGACGATCCTAGCTTTAACTTGCATTCGAATGGTAACAGGGGGAGGGGTTTAAGAGTTTTTACTTGCAAGGAATTTAAATTGCATAAATGTAAAAGCATAATTAAAATTGAGATTAAATTCAATTTATAGAGCCTAGCTTAGGGATTTTGGAATTCATTCATTTGACTTGGTTGTTCATCGAGCTCAAAGGATTAATTGCATGCTTAATTCTATTATTGACTCGTTAGCTTGAC
Organism: Citrullus colocynthis; assembly: GCA_031780015.1. Taxonomy (NCBI): domain Eukaryota; kingdom Viridiplantae; phylum Streptophyta; class Magnoliopsida; order Cucurbitales; family Cucurbitaceae; genus Citrullus; species Citrullus colocynthis. Next base: position 4,338,524 of record QLSR01000100.1, on the reverse strand, counting down.
TTAAAATCAAAATCAACGTCCTATTGAACTAACCAATTACTTAATTAGTCTAAATGGCTAATTAACCGGTTCCATTAGAGGCCTAATCAATTAAACATTGCATTAAGCTAAGTTAATCTAGTCAAGTTCATTAGCAATTAGATAGTCGAAATTACCAATTGCCCTAATTCTTGAATGATTAATCATGTAATGTAGCAAAAGAATTGTCCTAAACAATTTAAAATTTACATATAAGTATGCTTTAATCTATGCCCTATTGGAATTAACACACATAGATGCACTACTCCATACCAAAGCAAGAAAAAGCAATGGATCATCAAGCCATAAATGTATTCAATGCATAGAAGTTGAAATATATTAAGAATAAATAGAAAATTAGCAACAAACCAGAATTTACAAGTTTCTCAATGAAGCCAAAATGAATTTCATCCTTACCCCACGCTAAAGGAACTTACCTAAGCCACTCACTATGTGACAAGATGAATCTTGAAGTTGCAATAAATGAAAAATACAAGAAGGTAGGTGCTGGGAGGAAGAAAATACAAAGAATCAATAGTTTTTGCACCATTAATGTAAGCACTGGCTTATAATGCTAAGTGTTGGGACAAGGCAAGAGAAATGTGGCCATGCGTTGTTAGAGAAAAGTAGCCGAGAGTGAAAGAGTTAGGCATGGGCCAAGACTATGTGTTGGTGAAAACAAAGAGGAGTATTGTTCTTTTGAGTGACCATGCGTTGAAGGTGAAAATCACGAAGAGTTATGAGCTGAAGTAGTCATTTGCGTTGGAAGAGGAATTTATCATTGGCGGGGAAGGAAGTGTTTTGAACAACTATGCGTTGGTGAGGTTGCATGTGTTAAGGTCTCCATGCGTTGGAGACGGACATTACTGATTGAGTTGTATGCGTTGAAGGTAGGAGGCGTTGAGGACACCATGCGTTGAGGGTGGCCGTCTGCTAAGGGCGTTGATGGTGGGCTGCGTTGAACGTGTCACACCCCCTCCCAGATTACCCTCTTAACCTATGAGTAGGTGCAACCTATACATATATGCATTATCTTGTATACTGAAGCATAGTTGAAAACCTGATCAAATCTACAAACTTCTATACTTATGAGAACATTATAAGGTAATCATAAGTTATACATAAGGTTGCTCAGCACTAGAATTTATCATACAGGTGTATTTGTTCGGCATATGTTACAAAACCCCACACTCGTTATGCCACAGTGCTCATATACAACAAAATATGTGCTTAGACTGGATATTTACAACTATCCCAGAGTACTAAAGCCAAGTAAGCCCAGACGAGGATCTTCTATAGGCTAGGCTTCCCGGACACGCTCGCTACCTGAAACAAACAACAATAAACAAAAGGCGTGAGCTTAAGCTCAGTGAGTGACTAAATTATCAGTTACAATTCAATCCTCGAATTCATGCTGATCATAAAACTACTATATAGCTTACTAGTACACTTTACTGGGCCACTCGTGACATTTAACAAGGAAACATAAACATTTATCTAATGAGTGGCGGAGCAAAGCTCAACGCTCTTAACCTCATACTTCGACTGCTTGTATTCATATATTCATACGCCTTTACATTTAGTCCCTCGGCGTTTCAACTTTCAAGTGCTTCCTCATATTGTCCCTCAGCACTGAGTCTCAATATTAAATCGCTGCTCAAGTTCCTTCATTTATGGTCCCTCAGCACTGAGCCATCATATACTGGTTTCTATATGCCTTCTCACGAGGTCCCTCGACATTAGAAACTATCTCAGTCAATCTCACTAGTGCCTTCACTCATGGTCCTTCAGCACTATGTATCATATATCTCCATAGGCCTTCACATAGGGTCCTTCGGCCATGGTTTGCGAATAGCACACATACGAGAATTCACCTATTATATATTCTCTTCCACTTGTACATTAATAACGATAATCTTTGGACAATTTGAGAGTCACTCACAGTTTGTCTTAGGCCCCGAGCAAATTGTATATTTTTTCGAGCTCTTCTTGGCTTGTAAAACACATTTCTCATATTAGGTTTCCTTTGAATTCCTTTTTCAAAATTATTAGGTATGCATGTTAATAACTAACCATACTCTATGTCACTTGCGAGACTACCAGCAAGATTCACACTACTGGGTGCTGCACTAGCGAAACTGGAGTGAATTAGACTAGCGATATCATCTTAAGGAGCGATACCTAGCGAGACTTCAGCGAGAATTGTGAGACGCAGAGCCCTTTGCGTTTATCAGCGACACCCGTTCCGCTGCTCACTCTCCCGCTCCTTAGCGATATCACTGTCGAGCGACACTTGATATCACAGTTTTCTTCCTTTGCTTCAAACTTCTTCCTTAATCCTGCTAAAAACCATATTATAGTCGAAATCAGAACTTCCTTCTTTCTATAATCTTGTAAAGTATTGAGTTCTCTAACTTACCTCAAAATTTCAGGCCATGATTCATCTTCATTTGAGAATTATTCCCAAATAACTTTGGCTGTCCTGCTTTGCTTAGCAGTTCAACTCCGCTTACTTCTTCCTAGAGATTAACACATTTTCGCTCGATTTTAGCTTACACATCCCTCATAGAAGTTACTAAGAATTTATTCAACTTACTTACCTCAAAATTTCAGTTCTTGTTTCGACGCCCTCAGTTCACTCTCCTTCAAACACCGATTGGTGTTCAAGTCTATCAGCAACAATCAAGCTTCTGGTTCCAACCTCAAAATCATCACGAAACTGATCTGATTTCTACTCAAATTCTATTCAAGTACTTTCTTCTATCTCTCCTCGTTGTTCGTCTACAAAATAGAGTTAATCTGAGTTCGAAAATGTATCCAAAAGGCTTAATTATTCGATGCACTCCTTTATATGTCAATATAAATCACCGACTTACCAGCTCTAACTTCATCCTCCTTCTAGAATTAGCCAGCACCACCTTCCACGCATGGCTTCGGCAACGCATAGTCTCCACTTACTATGCCACTGATTGCTTCACGCCGGATAACTGATTACCACATGGCCCTCTCGGCCACTTCTCTATGTCCGACGCATACCATTCTTCAACGCATAGGCTATCTCAACGCATAGCGATGCCAACTTCTATCATATAGTAGCCTTCAACACATACCTCTATTAACGCATATGGCACCCTTCTCCCTTCACATCTTTCTCCCCGCCGAGCTGCCCTCTTCAACACATGCTTTTCAGCGGCAACTCTTGTCAATCTTAAATATCCCTCAAAGCATGGTCACGCATCACCTAGCTAACACTTAACCATTTTCACTCTCCCCCAACTTAGCAAATTTTCCTTACTTACTTGCCCCATAATTTCTTTTTGCTTACTTTCTCTTAATAACAAGTACGGGGCTTACAGAACGCCTTACCTTGAATTGAGAAGGGAAACCCCGCGCGCCAGCATGCATAAGGGAGTTAAGTCGGCAGTATATATAGGTGAGTAAATTGAATATTTTATCATTTTTAGACATTTTCAAGAGCTTAAGTCGGTTCCATTTTTTCAGATGAACTACAAGTGAAGGTAGAAGAAGGTGTTCTTGTGGATTTTGGGTAGAATTTTACTCGTTTTGATATCGAAATCTAAGCTGGAACAGCATGTTATTAGCGGACGCACAAGCTGGATAGTATCGGATGTTTGGAGTGAAACGAATCAAGGAGATCGAGTCTAAGGCTAAAATTTTAAGGTTAGTAAGTTAACTAAATTCTGAACAACTTTTATGACGGATGTTTGAGTTGAAAAGGAATAGAAACATGTAAATTTTTAGCTGGAAGTGACTGATAAGGAATTTTTGTGCACTCTGTAGTAGTGCGGAGGAATCTTGCAATATCTGACGAACAAAGACAAGTTAAGCTACAAAAATTTGAGGTAAGCTAGAAAACATATTTCTCTACAAGTTTGTAGAAGGGAAAAAGTTGTAAATTTGGCTAGAAATATGATTTGTAACAGATAGAAGTGAGAATAAGAGGGAAGGCAGAAGCTGTGGAAGATAAGTATCGCTGGACTGCAAGTAACGTTAAAAGTTTAAGCGTGAGAAGCGAGACGGGTAATGCAGGTGTTGCTAGAAGCCTTGTGTCTCACAATTCTTGCTGGGTCTCGCTGGATCTCGCTGATCAGGTGAGTATCGCTTGTCTTGCTCACCTTGGTATCGCTAGTGGCGTGTAATATAATCTAGTCCCGCTAGTGGTCTCGCTAGTAGAGTTGAATTTCGCTCATTAAGATTTATTGATCAAATATGAATGGTTAAAGTTTGTTGGCTATGGAAAGGAAGTTTAGGGAAGCTTAACCCAAGAAATGTGTATTTTCAGGCCAAGAGGAGATAAGAAAGGCGTATAATCCATTCAAGGCCTAGAAAAGAGTTGTGAGTGACACTTCTTTTCTTGTTTCAATGTCAGTTTGGTTTTTCTTATTTATTGATGTTTTTGCTATACGATATTGAAAAGTAGATTTATGGATTGATATTGATTTATGAAATGCCCTATTTTCTTATGAAAGATTTGACTATGAACTGTTTTGTACAAAGTATTGTATTAAACTAAAGGAAAAATGTTTCAGAGGAGGCTCAATGCTGAAGGACATGAGAAGGCATGTGAGTTTCCTCGGGACCCAGTACTGATGGAAATGGAGAAGGTACTTAGGCAACCCGCCATGTTCCTATGTGCACATAGAGGTTATATGCTGGTGCGTTGAGTCTTGCTCCACATCGAGCCTTCTTTGTTTTCGACGTTGGGGCGTTGAGTTTTGCTCCGCCTCAACTAAGGGAAAAGTGTTGTAACCGTACTGTTTTACTTACGAAATTGCTGAAAAACCATGTATGATTTGATAAGGGCATTTAAACGTGATTTAATCAATGAAAATGTGATGAATTCTATGTTTTACTCATGTTATCAGAATTTGTTTAAATCCTGATGATTTTCGAACTAAAGAATTTGTTTAAAATTAGTCACTCACTGAGCTATTAGCTTATGTTTTCAAGTTTTTCTTTCCCCTCCAGGTAGCAAGGACGTTCCTGGTGCTTTGCCTACTCCAACTCGCGCTGCTTAAGCTTTGAGTTTCCAGAAAGTTGTCCTGTTTTGCAAAGTTGCTTGTATGTAAAACCTTACATAGGTGGCATGTAGACCCAGTTGTACATTTACTGGGAGATGAAACATGATTTTGTATAAGGGCTTTATGGAAGAGTTGTATTCTGAATTATCGTTATGTATATAATTTCCTATATGTTATGGTTGTTATATGTTAAAGAGTGTTATGTATGTTGTGATGAGTATGGGACAAGTGTGTTGAGCGGATGGTATGTGTCACAAAAGGAGTGATGTATGCTGTCTTCATATCTTTTCTCGTGTTGGGTAGAGTAGCCTGGGAGGGGATGTGACAATTAATGTCCTTTCCTAAGGTAGGCTTGTTGGGGTAGGACTATAAGATTGAAAATGAAGGGTTAAAACATTAAGCAAATTAATGGTTTCTTAACCAAATAATGGTAACTAATTATTATAGGATTACGAGTTATTCTGATGTAGTAGTTGGTTGAGAATGTCTCAATTTAGTGAAAGTACAGCCTGAGGTTATATTTGTTCTAAATGACTGAAGTATCATTGCAAAATTAGATGATATTAGGGTTCATTAATGTTTTTCAAAATATGATTGACTTTAAAGAGCTATGCATCAAATCTAATATAAATAATTTGTTTGGTTTCAACTTACCTAGAAAAATGACTAGCGTTGTTATTTATTACTTGGTGTTGATAAATTGTTTGGCGAAAATTATACTAGTTGGAAAAATACGATAAATATTGTGTTAGTCATCAACGACCTCAAATTTGTCCTGATAGAGGAATGTCCTCGGGTCCCTAAACCCAACATATCACGAAACATTCATGATGCCTATGTTAGCTAGACTAAGTCCAGACAAGGCTCGCGTCCACATTTTGGCCATCTTAACTGAAGTCTTGGCCAAAAAGCATTAGAATATGATCACTACACGTGAGATCATGGAGTCATTGCATGGGATGATTCGGCCAATGTCCTCACAACTCAAGGATGCCGCTCTCAATTGAAGGAGTTGAATTCCTCAGTAAACATTTCACCACGAACGACCCAAACTTACAGACTCAATTTACAGAATAAATACCCAAAACAATGAGCCCTTACATTGTTCAAATCAACATAAAAAGTTGTAAATCTAAGTGTAGATACATCATGTAGAAAACAACCCGCATTTTCTCTATTTTTTCATTTCAAAATAGAATTAAAAGCACAACTTGGCTTTGATACCAATTGAAGGAATCAAATTCCTCGGTAGAAGCGCATGAACTTGTGTGCCTTTGAAATTCGTTTTGGAAATTCATGAAAAAATTGAGAAATTACAGAACATAGGATAAAAAATCTCATAAGCATGCTTTTTACATAAATCAAATCAAGGAGAAGAGGTTATGTTTGAAAACAACTCGTCAATCTTCTCCAAATCTTCATTGTGATCACGATCTCAACAATTCTTCTTTGGTATCAAATAGGACACCACCGCTAAGCCTTCCCCACCATTCTCCAGAAAGGAATAGGTTTGTGGGAACCTCTTTTAAAAGATTGGAAATAATTTTTGCAGAGAAATCTTTTCTCTATAACTTGAGAGTGATGAGAGATTGATAGAGAATTGAGACTAAAGAGAATTATTTTTGTGTTCTTCACATTTGCCTCAAAGAAAAAAAAAAAAAAGGAAGTTAATTATAGATTAACTTCTCTTTAACTTCACCTAATCATGGGGAGTTAAAATTTAACTAAAGTTAAATTAAGTCAAATTTAATTTAATTAATATAAATTAATTAAATATGATATATTTAATTAATATTACATTTGAATCATATCCAAATGTATTTCTCTCTCATAAACTATAGTTTAAATATGAATCTCATTCATATTATTTAATACTTGAATCTTATTCAAATATATTATTCTCTCATATTATATAGTTTAATTTTGAATTTAATTCAAAATTAATCTTTATAATATAATGTATCTATATACATTATATTAATTGTATCATATACAATTAATAAATAATTCCCTCATTATATGAATTCTATTCATATTAATTCAATATTTGAATCTTATTTAAACATTAATACTCTCATAATATATAGTTTAATTTTGAAAAAAACTTTATATTATAATGTATCTCTATACATTATATTAATTGTATCATATACAACCCTTATAATTCGAACAATTAAAATTCTTCCAAACTGAATATTCATTGTTTTACCATTAGTGAATTAGCAAGGGGACCTAATGGTCCTACCGATTAGAAGCTCCAATGGTATGAGATTAATCAATTAAACTCTTTAACTAAATTAATCAACATTCATTAACTGTGGGTCACTCCACTAAAGACCCACAGCTGCACTCTTCGCATTGTAGACATATTTTTGTGTCCACAGATATAACCAATCAATAGGGAGTCGACCCTTCACGAATTGCTCATAATTACAGTTGGATCAAATTACCATTCTACCCCTGTAATTATATCTAACTTCTTAAGTCCCACTGATCCTCTAAAGAACAACCTATTTATGGTTCTACCATAAACAAAATCTTTTTGGGTTAGTGAGAGGGAGGGGCCCTATTCTTCAAGACCTGGAGTCAGCACTGACGGGAGCAATTCATCTACTTATCCTGAAGACGAAAAGGAGTAATTCCATATGGTGTAGCTATGTTCCCAATTCCCTACTTGGACAAATTTTCAAAATGGTAGACATATTGAGTCGGCAAATCTGGCCTCTCTCACCCATACAGATCAAAGGATTGCACTCATAGACAAGAGTACATAGCTAACTCAGGATTAAGGTCATCAGTTAATGGTATTATAAAAAACGATTAATCATTTTTTGCTCCGATCTTATACAAACTCTTTGTATAAGATACCCCTACTCACAGTCTTTACATGAACGATTAGGATCAAATCGTTTATAGCACTTTACAACATTCGTAACAATTATAAAGTGGGTCGTATCTGTCATGTCACCAAGATAAGACACCCAACCTTATTCTTATACAACAGACCATTTAGGTTATTACTTAAACATGATTCACTTCATCAACCACATACATGTTTAAGTTACATAAAATAACCTTGGATTTTTCTCTAATAGATAATTATATATATAATATAATCAACCATTATTTCAATAACATATTAATTACGAGACTTTAGGACATACATCCCAACATCAAGTTCATTTTTAATGCATGAATGAACGAGTGATTATCTATTAGGGAGCATGTTCTTAATATGATGGTCCAGCTGAAATGAATGGAGTTGTCATAAAGGAGTCCAACTAGGTAAGCTTTATTCTAGAAACTCTTCCGAAGAGTTTCCTATAGTTTCATAGCAATGTTGTTATGAACAAAATAGAATACAATCTTACCACCCTTCTCAACGAGTTGCATACTTAAAGTGATCTTTAGGACTAAGTCTGTGCCATCTTCCTCTAGTTCAAAGAAGTGGAAGAAGAAGAAAAGTGGAAAGGGAATAAAGCTACCCCTGTTATTGGACATGGTTCGATCGATTGTAAGTTATACTTCACTACCAAACTTATTATGAGGATATGCAGTGGAGATTGCAGCTTACCTTTTGAACCAAGTTCCATCAAAGAGCGTTTTTTAAACATAGTTTTAAATTATGGAGAGGTCGTAAAGGTAGTTTAAAACACTTAAAGACTTGGGGATGTCCAACACATGTGCTTGAGAGGAAAACAATGAAATTGGAACCACGTTCAAGAGTATGACCATTTGTAGGCTATCTGAAAAGCACTAGAAAAGTGCTTTATTTTCCTCCTAATTTCGAAATTTTTATGGTTAAAAGAGGTTTTTAACAAGTTAATTTGAAGTTATTGCAAGGATATCAAGTTGCATGGTAAATTGTGCAGAATATGGTCGATGTTTGGTGAAAAATTCGATTATGAAGACTCGTAGGTCATTTGTGCAATTAAAAGGAAAGAAAAGGTACCAAAAAGGATAGAAAGAGGGAATTGCAACACCCACGATGCAAAAATCGAGAAGGTGACATGCAATGTCATCACTGCTCTCCGAAGTGAGGCGCACAAAAAATCATGTAGCGCCTATTGGGATTTGTGCCCTAAAGCCTCGTAATTGATTAGTTAATTAATTTAATTATATAATTATTAATTATTCAATATTAATTTATCCATTAACGAAAAAATCCAAGGTTATTGTATGAAGTCTTGAACATGTATGTAGTTGACATACGGGTGGATCATGTTCAAAAAATAACCCAAAGGTCTTTAGTATATGGATAAGGTTGGGTGCCTTATCCTGATAACATTATCGATACGACCCACTTTGTAATAGTTACAATAATTTGATCCAAACCGTTCATGTAGAGACATGCGAGTGGGGGTATCCTATATGAAGAGTTTGTATAAGACCGGACCGCGAAATATTTAATCTCATTTTGTCAATCTGTTAATTGATGAGATCATTATTTTATAGGATGATCATGTGTGACTCGTTCTTAATCCTGTATGACTTATGAACTCCTGTCTGTGAGATCGGTCGTTTGATTTGCATGGGTGAGAGTGGTTCGAGTTGCCGACTCAATAAGCCTGCCATTTTGGAGATTTGACTAAATGGAAAGCTTGGAACATAACCTCACAAAGTGGAATTCACTTTTTCCCAAATAGGGTAAGTAGATGAGTAGTTCTTTTAAGTGTTGATTTCAAGTCTTGAGCAAGGGGCCCTACCCTCTCACTGGCCTGAGAGGGACTTAGTTTATGGTTGGATCATAAACAAATTTTTCATTAGAGAAATCAGTGGTACTTAAGGATAAGAGGTAATTACAGGGGTAGAACGAACATTTGACCTAGCTGTAATTATGAACAACTCGTGAAGGATCAACTTGCTTATACTAATTATATTCATGGACACAATTTGTCCTACAGTGCATGCGAGTTCAACTATGGGTCTATCGTGGTTCGCCCTGTAGTTAATGAATGAAGATTAATTTAATTAAAGAGTTTAATTAATTAATCTTGGATCATTGAAGCTTATAATTTGTAGGTCCATAAGATCCCCTTGCTAGCTCACCACGAACCAACAAGGATCAACCATGTTGAAAGAAAATTTTGAAATATTCAAATTTATGAGGGAAAATATTAATTGTATTTGATACAATTAATTACATGATTTATTATAAAGTTTATTTGAACAAGATTCAAACTATAACTTTATAATATGGAGAATTAATTTATTTGAATATGATTCAAATAATTAATTAGTTATTTGGATGAAATCCATATAAATAAATAGAGGGAAAATTAATTAATTATTTTGAATTGGATTCAAATAATTAATTATTTAATTTGATGAGATTCGAATTAAAGATTTTGCAAAAAAAATAAATATTTAAATAAGATTTAAATATTTTAAGCCACTTAATATGGGATATTATTTGGATAAATATTTATTAATATTAGATATTATTAAATATTTAATTTAAAATCTTTATAGAGGGGTTATTAGGAGTAACCCAGAGTTCTATAAATAGGGCCCTTGGGAGCCCTCATAGTACACACCCTCTACAAGAATAATCTCTATGATTACTCTAAAACTCTCCCTCCAGAAATTTTCCCAATTTTCTTAGAAAAGTTCTAAGAAAATTCTTCTTCCCATTCTCTCTATTCTTTCAAGAAGTGGTTCCCACAAACTGCTTTCGAGAAGTGATTCCCACAAATCGGATCTTTCTCATTCCCTCTATTCTTTACCGGATCGTTGCTAGAGTCATATCAAGGAAGATTTCTTGGAAAAAGAAGACTACAAAGGAGAAGATAATCTGTTCGAAGAGAAGATTGAAATTATAGATCGACAAAGGTATGATGCTTAACCTTTTTTTCTTTTTAACTTTTTGCATTTTCAATTATTTTAAGAAATCAAAGAAAGCGATCACATGCTTCTGCCGAGGTTCAATTGCCTTCAATTGGTACCAGTGCCAATCTTTGATTCTTGATTTGAATTAAAAATCTTGTATGGTGGGTGTTTTAATTGTTCATGTATGGATATGTTAAGGTTTGCAGAATTGATTGTTTAGGCATATTTGGGCATTAGATTTTAAAGTTTTGATTAGATCAATTGTAAGACCCTCAAGGGTTAGGATTACCATGAAATCTTTTTTATTTAATTTGATGTAAAAGTGCTCTAAATTCTTGAAAAAACGTTGGTTTTCCCAAAATATTGAAATCTAGAAAATATGGAATTTTTCAAATTTGGAAATTCTGCTGTGTGTCATCTATTGTACGTCATCAAAGCATCTAACAGATTTGGTTGAAGTATATGCCGCTGAAATTTCAAAGGATTAAATTTAGGTGTTTCAAACCCTAAATTTTGGTGGCCAAAGAAGAAATTGAAGACCAAGATATGTCTTGGAAATTCAAATTATTGTAGTTTTAATTTAATTATGCATGTGACGTATGTTTTAAATTAAATTGAATGTTGCATAAAGTATGTCATTTGGATTAAAATCCCACCATAGGTTAAGCATGTCATGCATATTATTTTAAATATAATCGTTACATTTAAATTAATAGGATAATTCATGTAAAGATTCTCTTTTATTTAAATATAAGTATTATATTTAAATTTTTGTAGAGATGCATGTAGAGATTCTCTTTTATTTAAATATAAATGTTATATTTAACTTGTTAGGATACTTCCTATTTATATGCATATAGAGATTCTCTTTAATTTTAAATATAAGTGTTATATTTAAATTGTTGTAGATATTCGTCTTTAATTAAAATATAATTGTTATATTAGATAATTAAAGGAAGAATTAAGTAACATTGCATGCTTAGATAAAGATAAATTTAGTTAAATTTTAAATTTTTTAAAATTCTAATTTATCTTTATATTTTTCTAATGAGATTAGAGATATTGCATGCTTACCTAATAGGATTGGGATCTTGCTTAAATAATGATACAATTAATTAATTATAGTCTTTCTTTTTATTTTTCTAACGAGATTAGAAATATTCCATGCTTACCTAATGAAATTAGGATCTTACTTGGGTAAAGATAAAATGAATTCAATTTTTTATACAGTTTAAAATTTTGATTTATCTTTATTAAAATTCTAATTAGATTAGAATAAAGTAAATTGTATGCTTATCTAATGAGATTAGATTAAAATAGATCTTTTAATGTAATTTTGAATGGATTAAAATGGGAAAATTAAAAGATTTAATAATAAAATGTTATCTATAAGGGAACTCTGTCGAATAAAGGTTCTATCTAAGCTTAGGGTATTTAAGCTGACAGTAATGGAACACCCCTACCTGGGAACGTACGTAGGAGTTGAATTAGTCAAACTTTTATTAAAACTTAATGTGATTAGTTTATTAAAGAGTCCAATAAACTTGAGATATTTCACATTATTGGAAACTATCCAAACATAAGAGTTATGTTTGGGCAAACAAATTAAAACATGGATAAATTATTTAGCCTAAGTTTGTCTAAGTAATGAAACCCCTATTTCAAAATACTTAGTGGGAGAATAGATGTATATGATATGTGGTTTATGTGGTCTCTCTTACGTTCTCTGATAAGATTCACACTGTGAGACTCATGCTTGGCCTCGTGGCGGCTTTGTTTCGGCTCTGCTTCCATCCCCCTTCAAAAGGTTTTTGCATGAGTCAAGATCAAGGTAAATTAGAGAAAGTATTTATAGTAAGTGAGAGAAGGACATGTGTCAACATATCCTACGGTCTCCATCATTAGTTTGCACCCTGAGACTCATGCTTGGCCTCATGGCGGCTTTGCTTCTGCACTCCTTCTGTCCCCCTTCGGAAGGTGTTTGTATGGGTCAATATCAAGGTAAAATCCAACAATGGATAGGACTATAGTTTTCTGTTTTCCAATATTGACCTTCCTTTTGGTAGGCTTGTTGGGGTAGAACTACAAGATCTAAAATGATGAGTTACACTTACAAGAGCACATTAAAGTTGTTAATGGTGTTCTAACCAAATAATGGTAACTAAATTTATAGGAATAAGAGTTATTCTGGAATGTTTGGTTGAGAATGTCTCAATCTAGTGAAGGAGCATTTGACCTACCCTTCGGTGGCATTTGTTCTAAATCATTGGAGTATCATTGCATTGACATGATATATTGGTTCATAAAATTTAATGATAAATTTGAATGAATATTTGATTGCATGCTATTAACTAATATATTTTATATATTTCAATGTTGTGTCATTTTTTCTCATGATTTTAATTTTGACTTACTAATATAAGTCAAAATTTGAGAAAAAAAACATCACTTGGAAAAGTACAATTGACACTGTTTTAGTGGCTGTGTAATTTTCAGAATTTATCTTTAATTGAGAAATGTTTTCAAAGTCCTAATGCCATTTGATTGTCCATGAACCATGTGGTTGATGAATCACAACTGGAGAGATAGCTTATATTTATCTTCTAATTGACATACTTGATGTCAAACATGGAAAATAAAGCACAAGACAACAATATATGAGATGTTGCAATCAATATAAGCTTAATGTAGATAATTATCTAAATAATTTCAAGAATAAGTATTATGTTCCAAGAAAATAAATTATGTGACTAGAGTTGTAAGGAAACTGTTTCCAAATTAGCTTGGGGAGGCCCACAATGAGGAACTTTGGAAATACTTCAAAGGGAAGAAAAATAAAAATTAAAGTAAATTTGATTTACTGAATTCTTGGTGGAAAATTAAGATTTGCACCTGGATAGTTGAATAAGAATTCACTATAAAATTTTTCTTCATTACACTTAGATTGTAATTTTTGTAAAATATTTAATGACGTAGAATGGTTTCTAGGTGTTTGGCACTAGGAAGTCCATCTTAGTTAGAGTAGTGGGAGACATGAGATGTCATATTTGATACTTATGCTGCATGTGGTGGTTTCATCACCATAAGAGAAATTCAATTTCTCAAAATTTAATTACTTGTTAGTTCATACGGTGTAAATATTTTATGTAGTAAAGCATATTTGTTGTTTGAAAATATGTTCAGCCCTAGATAAGTAAAATAGTGTGTGTTAAAATCTTTAACATATACAAATACTACACTGAGATATTTAGGATTATTGAATCCATAATCAAAAGACAAATTATTTTCTCCTAAAAGATACTTGGCTACGACAATTAAAATTGATTATCATTAATTTTATAAAATGACTAGTACAGGAAATTCTCTAAGAGTTAGAGTTAAATTACTTTACCTGTCTGAAGATGTTGCCTTTTATGCAAGATAGTCATTGAACCTTATTGGATAAGACAAAAGACCAAAGAACATGTTTGACTTACACATTTTGACCCAAGAGATTTAGTGAATGTAAAAGTCAAACAAACATCGTAATATTTCATCAACTGGATTGATGAATATTTAGTGTATTAGTGTTTTTATTTAGTGCAGCTTAAGTCTTTTCTTTGAAGAAGTTCAAAGAAGTTAGACTAAAGTTTAAATCAATTAGGCAAGTCTATCAAGACATATTATGATCAGATCATAAAAGTACAAAAACTTCAGTATTATGCCTAATTGATAGAAAATGAGATTATATCTCAACTTTAAGCATTATCTACAATTTGAATGAAATTATGCTTCAAAAGGAGAAAGTTTACCTTGTTGGACTTGGTCATGTTAATGATGAGTACTTTGTTAGGCATGGTCACATCATTAATAAATTACATATCATTGTCATACTCTTGTTAGGGCATGCAATAGAGATTGCACTATGAACATTATTCCCTCCAAAACTGTTTGAGAGACAATTTTGGATTATGGAAGTGTAGTAAACTAGTTTACAACATTTCAGATATGGGTATGTTAAGATGCACATGCTAAAACGAACCTAAAGAATTATATATGATCACGGATATGCCTAATAGTAGTCTGCCCTCATGGAGGAAGATAATGATCTTTTATGCAATCCTAAATAAAATGAAGTATTTGTATGACAAATATTAATTTTATAAGGAATGTCAAACAAAAGACTATAACCTTTTCTAAGGTTAATAGTGTTGATACTTTGGTTTCAGGTAAATTCACTAAGAGTTAATAAGTGTTATTAACCATTTAATTACATTTGAATGTCAAATGAATCCTAGTTAAACATGACGAGCCTTCATCGTAGTGAGAGAGTTAATGGATAACTCAATCTTCACTATGACTTAGTTGAAATAAAAATTGTCATATTTGTTGAGAAATTTAAGGCTTATCACCCTCAAAAATCGTGTTAAGGGGGATGTTGATAAGGATTGTTACGTCAAAGTCATGAACTCAAGATAAAGTTTTTGTACTTCATCTCAGTCTAGATTTGTAGATTTTCTTGATGGGATAAAACTCATAGGATATGAATAGATCTACAAAAGAGACCTACATGTGTAGATTAGAAGATATAGATCTTCAAAGTAAGACTTATGGCAAAATGGTAAAACTTATTGAAAGAAATTAGACTATGGGTCAATTTTCTCACTTGTTTCCATAATCAAGTTTTTTTAGCATTGTTCATTGTTGCACATGAGATATGTAAAATGAATGCTCATATTTTTTTTATGAAAAGAATTTAAAGAATGCATCCACACAAACAAACTAAGGAGTTCAACTTTCAAAGATCAAATGCAAATTGTTTGCAAAATTGTATAGGTTCATTTGAGAGATGAATTAGACAATTAGATCTTTGAATATAAGGTTTGATAAGAGTAGTCATAACCTATGACTCCATTTGAGAGATGAATTAGACAATTAGATCTTTGAATATAAGGTTTGATAAGAGTTGTCATAACCTATGACTCTGAACAAATATCAATGATGTTGTATAGACAAGAGAGTCATTAACTGACAAGTGGATATTTCTCATGTTTTATGTGAATGGTGTATTACTCATTATGAATGATGTAATATAACATAAAAATTTGATTACCTAACCAATTAAGGACATAATGTTAAGTTTGTCTCAAGCATCTTACATTTACAAAGTGTTTGTCAAATATTCGATGCACAACTTTAAAAGAATGATAATGTATCATTCAAATGTGAAGTTAAGTCTAAGGAAGAGTATCGTAAGACACCTCAAGTGTTGAGGACATATGATTAAATATCTTCTCTTGCTATGAGTAAATTAATGCATTAATGAGACTTAACATGCAATTTGTTGGTTATATTGCTTATATCAATTGTGTGACCATTGAGTAGAAAATTAAAAGTTTTCTCAAAGTATCTAAGGATAATGAGAAATTTTGTGTATGGTGTTAAGATTTGATCTTTCACGACATACATTGATTCTTACAAAGATTTAGAGAAATCTATGGTAAGATAAAATTTTATCCTATGTGGTGGAGATTGGTACACAATACATTTGTTTTTGCTTGTGAAACAAAACTTTGTATAGCCATAAAAATATTTTTATAGTTCTGAAAGTGTTTCAGTTCTAAGTTAGCCTATCACTTTTTATGAGATAATGGTGGTGCAAAGACTAAGACTAAGGATATTAGAAGACACCAACTTCTAGGATAAGGCATATTGAGAGAAAGTATCATGGTTGACCAAGATGATAATGAATGACATATGGTTTGATTTATATAAAAAGGACTCTCTAGGCTAAAGTGTATAAAAGTCACCTAGAATGTCTAGGATTACGAGACATGTCTCTTCTTTGCTAGGGCAAGTAGGAGATCATGTTGGTATAAAGTATGCCCTAGGATACATGTCTCATCGACATTAGTGCAAGTGGGAGATTGTTAGGATTTTTGCCCTAAAGCCTCGTAATTGATTAGTTAATTAATTTAATTATTAATTATTAATTATACAATATTAATTTATCCATTAACAGAAAAATCCAAGGTTATTGCATGAAGTCTTGAACATGTATGTAGTTGACATACAGGTGGATCATGTTAAAGAAATAGCCTAAAGGCCTATAGTATATGGATAAGGTTGGGTGTCTTATCCTGGTGACACTATGGATACAACCCACTTTGTAATAGTTACAAATGGTTTGATCCAAACCATTCATGTAGTGACATGTGAGTGAGGGTATCCTATACAAAGTGTTTGTATAAAACCAGACCATGAAATATTTAATCTCTCTTTGTAAATCCATTAATTGATGAGATTAATATTTCATAGGATGATCATGTACGACTCGATCTTAATCTTGCGTGACTTATGAACTCCTGTTTGTGAAGTCGGTCATTTGATTTGCGTGGATGAGAGTGACTCGAGTTGCTGACTCAATATGTCACACTCTACTTTTAAAAATCGATGCTTTGAAGAGACTATAAAGAAAAGAAGTAAGAGGCCATGTTGGACGCATGGTCAGGACTAAGGTAACGCAAGATAAAGGTGGATGCATAGGAAGTAATCCAAGAGTTTGAAGGGAAAGAAGTGAAACGCGTAGGAGGTAATTATGAAGAAGATGTAAGCATTGGCGAAGGTAAGACGCATAAGCAAAAAGGAATAAAGTTATGTCGTAGAGTATTGGAAAGAGATCCAAAATTCGGAAAGGAAGGATAAATGCATAATGAGGAATCGGGAAAAGAATACTATAGCAAACTGAGTAACGCATAGACTACTATCAAGGGATGTTCTCGAGTGTTGGATAAAGTAGAAGGTAGAAAGTAAGCTTAAAGACAGGTGGGCACATACTAATTTAGTATAAGAAATTTAGTACAAAGAAAAGGTTAAATGAATAACCTTGGATTACAAGCCCAAGAACGTATAGAGGAATAATCAAGGAATCCTCAAGGATGGGAGGAAAATCATAGATGCAGAACGAAGCAAAGGTGAACGCAAAGAGTACAAATGCATAAAGGGTGGTTTTGAGTTGGATTTGGTTAACAAGGGTAAATCACATTGTCGGATATGTGATCACACAAAAGAAGGATTTGTAGTTAAGACTTGACATAAGGGAAGAAAGTTGGACGCATGGTATGATACGGTAATATACAAACGCATGGTATGATGCGGTAAGGTGCAGACGCATAGTAGTGTGCGTTTGGGACATTGACGCCTAGTAGTATGCGGTGGAGAAACGGGTTCAAAGGTATTATGGCGGAGAGTAAAGGAAGTAAGTAATGAAGCTAAAACCTTAAAGGAAATTCAATGGACGCATAGGGGCAGTATGATTGAATGAATAGTTTGTATATTGGAATATGTTGGACTCATAAGTTAAGCTTATAAAGGCTAGGTGGCTTCATATAGACTTGATACCTTATATGTAGGAGGTGTTAGAAGGCATGTTGAGTATTGCATGCAAGGTGACGCTTGGATAAATACATGGTTGGTTAAGCATGCAGTGTGACATGTGGCAAACAAGTGGCAAAAAGATAGGAGAAGTAGTATGACAAGCCCTCTATTCCAAAGCTATAAATAGGACCTTGAGGGAAAAGAAGCGACTAATGATGCTGAAGTAAGAATTCTTGAGAGAAAGGGGAGAGAGAAGGCAGAAAGAAGGAATCCTTGCATACGTAGTAGAAGTCTGCGGCGAAGAGAGATGATATTCTTGACAACTTAGCTATCTTGTGTTAAAGAAGTTGTCTTCCGTCTAAGGGGTCAGCCTTGTGTTTAAGACGAACGATGCATTCAAGGTGAACGATGCGTTCAAGTTGGACCTTGCGTCCAATAGAGGTTGATGCATCCAAAAAGAGAAGTAAAGAAGAGCTAGGCTACACCTCCCGTTAGCTATCAACCTTGCGTCCAAGGGCAAGGTTGCGACCAACCGAGTTGCCAGAGAAATATAAAGCCTTGCGTTCTAGGGTTAGAATGCTGCGCCCAAGAAGCTCGGGAAAGAGGAAATAGCGGGAAAGAGGAGGAACTATCCTTAAAGCGTTTTTGTTAGTGGCACCTTTCTTTCTTTAAAAATGGTTTATTGGAAATGTTGTTCTGATTCTATTATGAGTTGTGATTTGATGAAAAAGTGTTTATTTGAAAAGCATGATGCTTGAATATACTGTTCACAAGGCATGTTATATCTGTTTTCTATAAGATGTTGAAAAGCATGTTGTGAAATGTAGTTTATCGAGAAATATCTTATATTTCATGAAAGGTTTCATATGAACTATTTTTGTGAAATGTTGATTTCTAAAATGTTTTAGAGGAGGCTCAATGCTGAGAGACATGAGAAGGCATGTGAGTTTCCCCGGAACCTAGTACTGAGGGACATGGAGAAGGTACTTGGGCAACCCGCCATATTCCTATGTGCACATAGAGGTTAATATTGCTGGTGCGTTGAGTTCTGCTCCGCATTAAGCCAGGAATGATTTCGACATTGGGTGTGTTGAGTCTTGCTCCACCCTAACTAAGAATGTTTTTGACGTTGAGAGCTTGAATTTTGCTCTGCCTCAACTAAGGGAAATTTTTTAAGAACAAACTGATTTCATGTACAACTATTCTGGAATGAATTTATGTGATTTGATTAAGAAGTTGGAAAGTATGATTTTATAGAAATGATGATTTGAATTACGTATTTTGTGTTATAAAGATTGTAACATGCCTATTTTTGAACTAAAGACAATTTTACAAAATCTGTCACTCACTGGGCTTTTAGCTCATCCTTTTATATGTTTTCCATTTTTCAAGTAGCATGACAGTTCCCCTTGCTAATCGAAGCCGAGATTTGTCGAGATAATGGATTCTTTTTCCATAGAAGTGTGGTTAAGGAGAAGGCTGAAGTAAGTTCGATAGTGGGAGTCAACAACGGAGTCGATGATTGTTGTCCTCATGCTCCGTCTCGGGCTACGGAAGGGTAGTTCAGAACGGGGTGTGACACAATAAGCCTACCATTTGAGGATTTGATTAAATGGGAAGCTGGAAACATGATTACATAATATGAAATTCACTACTTCCCAAATAGGGTAAGTAGATGAGTACTTCCCTTAAGTGTTGATTTCAAGTCTTAAACAAGGGGCCCTAGCCTCTCACTGGTCTGAGAGGGACTTAGTTTATAGTTGGATTATAAACAAATTATTCATTAGAGAAATTAGTGGTACTTAAGAATAAGAGGTAATTACACGGGTAGAACAGACATATGACCTAGCTGTAATTATGAATAACTCGTAAAGGATCAACTTGCTTATATTGATTATATCCATGGACACAACTTGTCCTATAGTGCATAAGAGTTCAACTATGAGTCTATAGTAGTTTGCCCTGTAGTTAATGAATGAAGATTAATTTAATTAAAGAGTTTAATTAATTAATTAATCTTAGATCATTGGAACTTATAAACTGTAGGTTCATAAGGTCCCCTTGCTAGCTCACCACGAACCAACAAGGATCAACCATGTTGAAAGAAAAATTTGAAATGTTCAAATTTATGAGGGAAAATATTAATTGTATTTGATACAATTAATTACATGATTTATTATAAAGTTTATTTGAATAAGATTCAAACTATAACTTTATAATATGGAGAATTAATTTATTTGAGTATGATTCAAATAATTAATTAGTTATTTGGATGAAATCCATATAAATAAATAGAGGGAGAATTAATTAATTAATTTGAATTGGATTCAAATAATTAATTATTTAATTTGGATGAGATTCAAATTAAAGATTTTGTAGAAAATAAATATTTAAATAGGATTTAAATATTTTAAGCCACTTAATATGGGATATTATTTGGATAAATATTTATTAATATTAGATATTATTAAATATTTAATTTAAAATCTTTGCAGAGGGGTTATTGGGAGTAACCCATAGAGTTCTATAAATAAGGCCCTTGGGAGCCTTTATAGTACACACTCTCTATAAGAATGATCTTTACGATTACTTTAAAACTCTCCCTCTAGAAATTCTCTCAATTTTATTAGAAAAGTTCTAAGAAAATTGTTCTTCTCATTCCATCTATTCTTTCAAGAAGCGGTTCCCACAAACCAGATCATTGCCAGAGTAATAGCAAGGAAGATCTCTTGGAAAAAGAAGACTACAAGGAGAAGACTATCGGTTTGAGGAGAAGATTGAAATTATAGATTGGTAAAAGTATGGTGCTTAACCTTTTCTTAACTTTTTGTATTTTTAATTTTTTCAATAAATCAAAGAACGCAATCACATGATTCCGTCGGGATTCAATTTCCTTCAGTGCCATAGTGCCATCCTCAACACTGCAGTTCTCTTTTGTGTTGAGGCAATTTCCTACATTTTTAAATTGCGACTAATTTGTTCATTTGGGGGAGACAAGGGAATAGATGAGGTGTTGATTGATAAGAGGTGAAGAGAATTAAAGGGGAACAAAGCCGGGGAGAATGATCAAGAGCTAGAGGTCGAGGGACAAAAGTGAATTGATCAACCTATATGATGTCAAAGTTATTTGTGAAACGTTCCTTCCCTTTTCTTCCAATTTTCTATGAAAATGATTGTTGTGATGTGCTTCTTTATTAATTCAATTGTGAGTAGTTAAGTTATTTCCTTAGGATGTTAAGGAGATTTTGAATGTTTATCACTAATGTATTGATTTTGGGATTGAATTCATTTTAACTACAATTCAATTTCTCTATGGTTTATACAATTAGATGATTGACCATTGATTAATTGTTTTTAGGCTCATTTTCTACACGAGATAGAGGAAATTATTGTTGAAACTAGGATTTTGAATTGTGATTAACTTATCCATGCTAATGATAAATTGGTTGAGAGAGCTGTAGTTGGATACTCATAAATGTTGTGTTTATTTGCCTAATTGCATGTGTATGAGTTAGGGGTTAGGCATTAGGATGGACTGGGCTCGAAAGAGAAAATCCTAAATTCAGAGTCCTAGGTTTATGCAAATATAGTTTGCTTCATCCTTTTGTTGATACAAAATAAACACTTCAAAATTGAATCAACATCCTAGGTTGTGTGCCTTTAGTATCTATTAGTTTACTTAATTGAAGTTTAAAATTAGAAACCTTCAGGTTGTTTGTCAATTGCCTATATAAAGTCAACTAGTAATTAATAGTAACTAGAAAATATTATAGTCTGACAATACTTGTTGTAAACGGAATAATTATTATTTAAACGTGTGCACTTGCGCTATTGTCAATGTCCCAAGGAAAACAGAGGTGGATACTTCTATGATCCAAGAGAAAAATAAAGTGTTTGTATCGAAAAATGCTACTTTCTTAAAAGAAGACCACATTAGAGAACATAAACCACGCAGTAAGCTTGTATTAAATGAACTTTGCGATGCAACTATTAATATGTCAACAAAAGTTGTTGACAATGCTAGTACATCATCATGGGTTGTTGATGCTAGGATATTAACACAAGCACACTCTTTTCAAGAGTTGAGAGTACCTTGATGTAGTGGGAGGGTTGTAACTCAACCTACTCGTTACATGAGTTTAACAGAAGCCCAAGCCGTCATACCAGATGATGACGTTGAGGATCCATTTTTCTATAAACAGACCTTGGATGATGTGGACAAAGATGAATGGCCATCAATTTGAAAACGAAGTCCATGTACTTAAATTCAATCTAGGATCTTGTAGATCAACCTGATGGGGTAAAACCTATAGGTTGCAAATGGGTCTACAAGTGAAAGAGAGGTGTAGATGGGAAGGTGCAAACTTTTAAGGCTAGGCTAGTAGCAAAGGGTTATACCTAGATGGAGTGGATTATGATGAAACTTTCTCACATGTTGCCATGCTTAAGTCTGTCCGAATTCTCTTGTCCATTGCGACATAATATGACTATGAAATATGGAAAATAAATGTCAAGACCGTCTTTTTGAATGGTAATCTTGATGAGAGAATCTACATGAAGCAACCAGAGAATAAGATCAAGAGCAAAATGTTTGCAAGCTTAATTGGTCAATTTGTGGATTGAAACAAACATCTAGATCTTGGAACATAAGGTTTGATACTGTGATCAATTCTTAGGGCTTTGACCAAAATATTGATAAACCTTATGTCTACAAGAAAATCATCAATAGTTCTGTAGCTGTCCTTGTGTTGCATGTCGATGATATACTACTCATTAGGAATGATGTAGGTTTTCTCATTAACATAAAGAAATGGCTGGCTGCTTAATTCGAAATGAAGATTTGGGTGAAGCACAGTTTTCCATGGAATTCAAATTATAAAGGATCATAAGAACTATTAGGGTTTATGCTCTAAAACCTCGTCATTAATTAGTTGATTAATTTAATATGCAATATTAAATTATCCATTACTAGTAAAAATTTAAGGTTATTATTATATGTAGCTTGAACAATATATAGTTGACATATAGGTGGATCATGTTCAAGAAATAACCTAAAGGTCTATAATATATGGATAAGGTAGGGTTCCTTATCCTATTGATATTATGTATACTCACTTTGTAATACTTACAAATGATTTGATCCAACTGTTCATGTAGAGACATGTGGGTGGGGCTATCCTATACAAAAAAGGTTGTATAAGACTGAACCGCAAAATAATTAATCTCCTTTGTAAATTCGTTAATTAATGAGATTAATATTTCATAGGATGATCATTTGCAACTCGATCTTCATCCTAAGTGATTTAGGAACTCTTGTCGGTGAAGTCAGTTCTTCGATTTGCAAGAGTGAAAGTGGCCTAATTTGCCGACTCAATAAGTCTAGTATTTTGGGGACTTGACTAAATGGGGAACTAGAAACATAACTCCACAAGATAGAATTCACTCCTTCCCATATAGGGTAAGTAGATGAGTAGTTCATTTAAGGTCCCACCCTCTCACTGGCCTGAGAGAGACTTAGTTTATTGTTGGACCGTAAGAAAATTCATACACAAATTGTTCATTAGAGGAATCAGTGGTACTTAAGGAAAAGAGGTAATTACAGGGGCTAAAACGAACATTTGACCCAACTGTAATCACGAACAACTCATGAACGATCGGCTTACTTAGATTGATTATATCCATTGACACAACTTGTCCTACATATGAGTTCAACTATGGGTCTATAGTGGTTTGCCCTATTGTTAATGAATGAAGGTTAATTTAACTAAAGAGTTTAATTAATTAATCTTGGATCATTTAAGCTTATAATTTGTAGGTCCATAAGGTCCTTTTGCTAGCTCACCACAGACCAACAAAGATCAAATATATTGAAAGAAAAATTTGAAATATTCAAATTTATAAGGCAAAGTAAACTGTGTTGGATAAAATTAAATACATGTTGTATTATAAATTTTATTTGAATTACATTCAAATTATAACTTTATATATGGATAATTAATTTATTTGAAGGAGATTCGAATAAATAAATTATTTAATTTGAATAAGATTCAAATTAAATAGATTATGATAGAATTTATTTATTTGAATATAATTCAAATAATTAATTAATTTGAATGAGATTCAAATTAAAGATAATTAGCCAAAAATAAATATCTAAATATGATTTGAATATTTAAAACCCTTTAATATGAGATATTAAATGCGTAAATATTTTAATATTAGATACTATTAAATATTTAATTAAAAATCTTTGTAGAGGGGTTATCTTAATAGGATTAGGAGTGACCTTGTAGAGATCTATAGGGCCCTAAGGAGCCCTTACAAACACACTCTACAACATAATCTCTATAGTCATTTTGCAGAGATTTCTCTCCCAAAAAAATTCTAGAAGAGTTCTCTGAAAGTTCTCTGTCCCCATCCTCCTCTCTCATCTTTCAAGAGTGATCCCATAAACCGAATCCTTCCTAGAGTCATAGCATGGAAGATCTTGTGGAAAAAGGAAGACTTCAAAGAAAACACTATCGATTCGAGAAAGAGATTTTGCTGCATTGTGGATTGGCAAATGCATGGTACTTAACCTTTTTTTTTATTTTATTATATATTTTTAATTCTTTCAAGAAATCAAAGAACGTGATCACTTACTTCTGCCTGGATTCAAATCCCTTCAAGAACAAAACATTAGCCTTGTCTCATACATCATATACTGACTAAATGTTTGTTAAATATTTCATGAAGAATTCTAAGAAAAGTTTACTACCTTTCAGGCATGGAATTACATTGTCTAAGGAACAATGTCCTAAGACACCTCAAGAGGTTGGAGATATGAGATGGATTCTCTATACATCAGTTGTGGGTAGCCTCATGTATGTGATTCAAAAGCGCTTGAATACTGCTTTTTATTCTCTTAAATTAAGGGAATTTCTATTAGATTTCACTTGTTTGCTTGTGGTTTTAGGTCAATATAAAGAAAATAAGAATTGAAAGCCGAACGAACCAAATCGAGCAAAAATCAATCAAAAAAGAGAAGAAAATCACAAAATTCCTAAAAACAGGGCATCACTGCGTCGCAAGCTTGGAGCTGCCACGACGTTTTTTCCTGGGAGAAACCATTCAAGCAAGCGTAGTAGCGGTGGTGCGACGTTGTGGCATGACGCTGAGGGTAGGAATTGATGACGCACAGCACCGCGGCGCCATCCCTTAGCGACGTGATGCTACCTTTTTATGGCGGTCAGCGCCGCAGTGGTGTTTTAGAGCATTGAGGTTCTAGCTTTCCTTATTTGAAAAATCTGCAATTTTGTAAAGAAATTTAGGCGGCCAAGTCTACAAAATTGAAGGGTTTCTAGAAACCCTAGGAAGGGGGAGAACAACACAATACAGAGCCTCAAACAGTGGGTTGGTTGCAAGAAAGAGAGTAAAGAATTTAAGAGAGAGTTCGGTGCCGTTCGAGTTTCCGACGTGAAGATTAAGATCATCTTAGCGGTTTCCCCTCAATCAAGGGCTTCTTTACAGTAGAGTTTTTCTTTCTTTACACTCTTTCTATGCTGAAATTTGTCTTGGCCATGTTGCCTAAAGCTATGAGTGGTTAGATTCTTTAGTTTTAGGATGTCGATGAATTGTTTATGAAGTTATGTTAATGTTGTAGACTTTTAATGGATTGTTGTAATGAATATGCTTTTCATTGATATTGTGTTTAAATCTTGTTGATTGACCATCCATGCATGTTAGACTAGATGTATGATTGAAGGAATTGTATGTCTAATTGGATTTATAAAAAATGAATTGTTGTTAATCTTTCATGCAAATAGTTAGGTTAAGAATGAAAGTTGCTAAAGACTACTCCTAATGCCATGTAACTTATATTGGTTTCAAGATGTTAGTAATTAATTAGGTTGCATGAGAAAAGGTTGTTTTTTTATAGAAAGTAACTCGGATCTATTTTTGTAGACTTAAGCATATGAATTGCAATAAATTCCATGAACCCTAGAATGTTGCATAATGAATTAAATAAGGATTCAATACCCTAGAACTCTTTTTGACTCTTGTATTCCAAATTTACTTGCTTTTCTTACTTGTTTTCTTAACTCACAATTTGAAGTTGAATCCTCAATTACAATTTACTCAATTATAAAATAGCTAAGTGATTCAAACCTTCACAATTGGATCCTTAGTGGACGATATTTGGAACTTAACTGTCTTATATTATAACTTGACCCGTACACTTGCGGTAACACGGAATTTGCAAATCAAGTTTTTGGCGCCGTTGCTGGGATCCAAAGAATAGTTTTTGTTGCTTAATATTCATAAGAATTGATAGATCTTACTTTGAGGTTTATATCATTTTGGTTGCTAATTTTTTCAATTTATGCCTCGTGACAATACTAACCTTCTCCCTCTTAATCCCGACATTGATAGGACATTTAGAAGAAAACTAAGGGTTCAACACAATCCCACCACAGAGATGGCAGATGAGATACCCAAGGCAATTGAGATTACCTTCAACTGACACTACCAACAAATCAACCCGACATTATGAACGTGTCCAACAATGTCAACAACTTTGAGCTAAAACCGCGTTTGATTCAAATGGCTAGAGAGCTTGTCTTTAAAGGAAGAACAAATGAAGATCCTCATAAGCACCTATGGTGTTTCTTAGAGATATGTGAAATGGTAAAGATGAATGACTATTCTAATGATGCTATTAAACTAAGACTCTTCCATTTCTCTTTATAGAACTGAGCAAAGGATTGTTTGGAAACCATACCTCTAGATAGTATCACTACATGGGAGATCTTGACTTAAGCTTTCTTGAACAAATATTTTCCACCGGCTAAGTCCCAAAGGCTAAGAACGGAGATTGGTACATTCCGCCAACTTGAGGATGAGCAATTGTATGAGGCTTGGGAAAGATATAAGGATCTTTTGAGACGGTGTCCTCAACATGGCTACCCAGATTGATTGCAAATTCAACGATTCTACAATGGGTTGTCAAGTTCAACAAAATCCATTCTAGATGCTATTGTCGAAGGCTCATTTTTTTCTAAGAACACTCAAGAGGCCTATACCATACTAGAAGACTTGGCCACTATATCTTACAATTGGCCATGTGAAAGATCTTCTACAACTATTCCAAATGCCGCCGGATTGTATGAGGTGGATGAGGTAAGTTCTCTTAAAGCACAAATGGCTTCCCTTACTAATGCTCTAACTAAATTGACTGCAGGGGGCACAACTCAAGTAAGTCTACCATTCGTAGCATCTCTTCCTGCCATGGCTTTGGAGATGTCAATACAAAAGGAGTTGGAACAAGGAGACATGAGACGACCAATTATGTTGATAGAGGACACTATAAAGGCCACCACTAACAACAACAACTTTCAACTCATTACCATCCTAATTTGAGGAACCATGAAAACTTTTCTTATGCTAACAATAAGAATGTTTTGCAAAGTCCTCCCGGTTTTTCTAATGTAGGTCCATCCCACACCGAGAAGAAGTCCAACCTAGAAGAATTGGTGGTAGAGTTCATCAAAGAGTCTAAAGGAAGGACCAACACATTAGAGGACGCGGTACAAAGTCATGGCTAGACTATTCATAATATTGAGGTACAAATTAGTCAAATAGCCACTTTTCTTCAAACAATGCAAAAGGGCAAGTTTCCTAGTTGCCCCGAAAAGAATCCAAAGGAGGAGTGCGAGGCCTTGACTTTGAGGAGTGGGAAAAAGCTATCCACTCCTTTAATTGATGATGAGGATGAGGAACAAGAGGTAAATGAGACCATCCATGAGCATATCATAGAAGATGAACCCAAGGAGGCCATAAAAAAGGAAGAAAAGGTAAAGGAGTTGGCATCTTCAAGTAAGTCATCTAACCCTCTACCTTTTGTACCTAACACTTTGCCTTATCCTCAACACTTTAGAAAGAAGGAAATAGACTCCCAATTTTTCAATTTCTTAAAATTATTCAAAAAGCTTCACATTAATATCTCATTTGTTGAGGCTTTAGAACAAATGCCCAACTATGCTAAATTCATGAAAGATGTCTGGTCTAAAAAGAAGAAATTTCAGCAATATGAGATGATTAGCATGACAAAAGAGTGCAGTGTTGTGCTGCAAAAGAAGCTACCACAAAAACTTAAAGATCTAGGGAGTTTTACTATACCTTGAACTATTGGGTCTTTAAATGTTACTAGAGCTCTTTGTGATCTTGATGCTTCTGTTAACTTAATGACTTTATCTGTCTACAAGAAGCTTGACATTGGAGAAGTGCAACCTACCGCTATTACCTTGCAGTTAGCTGATAGATCCTTAGCCTATCCTAGAGGTATTGTTGAGGATGTGTTAGTTAAAGTTGACAAGTTTATTTTCCCTGTAGATTTTGTAGTCTTGGACAGGGAGGAGGACTCTGAGATTCCTATCATCCTTGGGTGGCCTTTCCTAGCAACTGGGAAGGCCATCATTGATGTCCAACAAGGGAAGTTGACTCTAAAGGTAAAAAATGAGAATGTTTTTAATATTTACAAATTCTTGAGTCATCTAGATGAGGGTAGTACTTGCCATGCAATTAATATAATTGATCAAACTATTTCTAAGCATGTCGAGGTTGTGCTTGCTACTGATCATTTAAAACAAAGCATAGTGGGCTTTGATTTTGATAATGTGGATACTATATTTGATGAAATTGCTTTGTATGTTAAGTGGTTAAATAACATGCTGGTATGCACTAAAATGTATAAACTAATGCCTTTAGCTCCTTTGCATGTTATAAACAATGTCAATGTTGAGAAGCTTGTTTTAGAATTAGAAGTGTTGCCTTCTTATTTGAAATATGCATTCTTGGATGATTTCTCTTCTTTTCCTGTTATTATATCTTCTGATTTGAATTCTATGGAAGAAGAAAAGTTTTTTAGAGTGTTAAGGGAACATAAGTCTGCTATTGGTTGGTCTATTGAGGATCTTAAAGGTATTAGTCCATTAGTCTGTATGCACAGAATTTTGGTTCTAGGGCACAAAGTCTCAGAGAGAGGATTGGAGATGGATAGGGCTAAAATCGCCGCCATTGAGCAATTACCACCTCCTACTAATGTGAAGGGAGTTAGAAGCTTCCTAGGGCAGCAGTGTTTTACAAAAGATTCATTAAGGATTTTTCTAAAATTGCGAATCCCTTAAGTAACTTGTTAGTAAGTTAAATTTGCATTTGATGATGCATGTCTACTAACTTTTAATACTTTGAAAGAAAGATTGGTTTCTGCACCCATCATTGTTTTATCTGAATGGAGTCAATCTTTTGAGATCATGTATGATGCCAGTGATTATGCCTTAGGAGCTGTTTTAGGCCACTGTAGAGATAACATGTTTGGGACAATTTACCAGCTAGTAGGACTTTTGATAGTACTCAACAGAAATATACTACTACTTAAAAAGAACTGCTAGTTATTTGTTTGCCTTTGATAAATTTAGATCATACTTGCTTGGCTTTAAATTTATCGTGCATACTGACCATGCTGCTTTGAAGTATTTGTTTGAAAAGAAAGAGTTGAAACCTAGGTTGATGAGATGGATTCTGTCGTTGTAGGAATTTGATCTTGAAATTAAAGATAGAAAATAATGTGAAAATGTGATTACAGACCATCTATCTAGGATTGAGAACGGGGATGCTAACTCATGCCCCCCCCCCCCCCCC
>QLSR01000100.1:4275791-4308386 GCA_031780015.1 Citrullus colocynthis | reverse complement strand
CCCCCCCCCCCCCCAATTGTTGAGATGTTCCCTGATGAACAACTGTATCAGGGAAAGATAGTTTACCTTAGTTTGCTGACATAGTTAACTATCTTGCAGGAGGACATTTACCACCTAACATGAACACTCAACAAAGGAAGCGATTTCTACATAATGTCAAGTTTTACCATTGGGAGGACCCACTTCTATATAAGGTTTGTGTTGATAGTATGATAAGGAAGTGTGTGCCTCAAAAAGAGGTAGTAAGTATTTTAAACTCATGTTATGCCTTCCCTTATGAAGGTCACTTTGGACCCACTAGAACTGCATCTAAGGTACTTCAGTCAGGTTTTTATCGGTCTTCTCTTTTTAAGGACTGTTATACTTTTGTAAAATCATGTGATAGGTGCCAACGTACTAGCAATATTTTTAGACATCATGAGCTTCCCATGAAACCTATCTTGGAGGTGGAGCTCTTTAATGTCTGGAGTGTTGACTTTATGCGACCTTTTCCTATATCTTCCGATGGCTATCTATATATTCTAGTTGCAGTTGATTATGTATCCAAGTGAGTAGAAGCCATAGCTACTAGGACCAATGATGCTCGCACTGTTTTAAAATTCTTGCATAATAACATATTTACACATTTTGGCATACCTAGAGCTATTATTAGTGATGAGGGTTCTCACTTTTGCAATAAATTGTTTGGATCCATGATGCAAAAGTATGGTGTTAATCATAAAATTGCCACAACTTATCATCATCAAACTAATGGTCTTGCTGAGCTATCTAATAGGAAAATGAAGCATGTTTTGGAAAAGACCGTCAACATCAATAGGAAGGATTGGGCTCTAAAGCTCGATGATGCACTATGGGCCTATCATATAGCTTTCAAAACCCTAATATGTATTTCACCATACAGGTTGGTGTTTGGAAAAACTTGTCACTTACTAGTAGAGCTCGAGCATAGAGCTTATTGGGCCATCAAGAAGCTGAACATGGACTTTGAAAAAGTCAGTGAGAAGCGCCTCTTAGAACTAAATGAAATGGAGGAATTCTATGCTCGAGCTTATGAGAATGCCAAACTCTACAAGGAACGCACTGTTAAGTGGCATGACAAAAAGATCACTCCTAGAAGAGTTTTACTTTTCAACTCACGTTTATGTTTATTTTTAGGTAAGCTTAGGACATGTTGGTTAGGACACTTTGTCATTGCAAAGGTGTCCCCACATGGAGTAGTGGAGTTACAAGGCAATGATGGAACAACCTTCAAAGTGAATGGTCAACGATTAAAGCACTACATTGGTGATGAAGAATGTCGAATAGAGAACCTTAAAGCAAGCATTTATTGGGAGGCAACCCAATTTTATTGCTTTCTTTATTAGTTTTTTTTTCAAAAATTATAGTCACTCATATGTTTTCTTGTTTTTCAGGATCATGGTTTATCACAAAAAAGTACTCTTTCCACCAAGCCTGTTTGGTGGCTTTCTGCTTGCTCCCAGGCTTGTTCTTTCTTTGTTCGATGTTTGTATGCATTAAGGATAATGCATGATTCTAAGTTTGGGGTGGGAGGTGTCATTCATACGTTTGTGTGTGTTTTCTTATCCTGTTATGCATGTTTGTCTAGTTTCAATGATCATATGCATGTTAGTGAAATTTTGGAAAAAAAATAAAATTGGAAAATTTTGAGCTTTTAAAGATAATGGGAATGTTTTTATAGTTGTGTGCTTATGATGTCTATTGCCCATGATGAGAGTCAAATTTGCATGATAGAGGACTTATTGTGGAAATAGGATAGCATTATCTTGAGTTAAATTCATTTAAGTCTATCTTAAAATCCCTCATATTCTTGAGCACATAGCTACTTTAATTTAGAATCTTTAACTAAAAAATGATTAAGTTGGGTGTATTTGATTGTCACTCCGAAAGACCCCATTGGTTAGAGAGTTGAAATGTATGATGGTTTGTAATCTTAGACTAAGGAAAAAGGAAAGAATAGACATGCCTTGAGAAAAAGTGTACACAAAATATATGAGTGTTACATGCCTATTCTTTTAAATGTTAAACTTATAATGAGTTTGCATGGATGGGCGTAAAAAGAGTTGCCTTTGTTGTGATCAGTAAGCACGCCTAGTAATTGACTAGGTACGAATCCCTACAGTGAATGTGTGAAAGTTAGTACCCCTAGGTAAAAGAATGCAAGTTCAGGGCCCATGAAAAAATGTGATTGAATGGCACTTTAGTGGACATATTACTCGCTTGAAATGTGTGGATGCTTGAAAATTGGTGCATGAGCTAGAGTAGGGGGAAAACTAAGGAAGTTCTCTTAAGTCCCAATTTGAGTTTTAGCATTTTGAATTAAAGGAGGCTTGCATACACACACATGGGAGATAACAAGATTTGGCGTTGAATGTTTATACCAATAAAGATATGCTTGCATGTTTTTGGTTGAGCTCATAAAAGGCTGTTCTCTGAGACATGAGTCTTTAGCACACTTTTCGTTTAAATTCCCTAGGTTTGATTCTACTCTTTGCTTGGAACTAGCAAATCTATAAGTTTGGAGTGGTGAAAAGCACTTGAAAAGTGCTTTTTATTCCCTTAAATTAAGGGAGTTTCTATTAGATGTCACTTGTTTGCTAGTGGTTTTAGGTCAATGTAAAGAAAATAAGAATTGAAAGCCAAAAGAACCAAATCGAGCTAAAATCAAGCGAAAAAAGAGAAGAAAATCACAAAATCCCTAAAAACAAGGCATCACTGCATTGCCAGTTCGGTGCTACCACGACGTTTTTTCTCGAGAGCAGCCATTCAAGCAAGCGCAGCAATGCTAGTGCGACGTTGCAGCATAGCGTTGAGGGTAGGAATTGATGATGCACAGTGTAGCGACGCCATCCCTTAGTGACGCGACGCAACCTTTTTATTTCGGTCAGCGTCATGGCGCTGCTTTACAGTGTCATGGCACCAACTTTTGTTATTTGAAAAATCTGCAGTTTTGGAAAGAAATTTAGGCGGCCAAGTCTATAAATTGAAGAGTTCCTAGCAATCTTAGGAAGGGAGAGTACAACACAATACAGAGCCTCAAAAAGTGAGTTGGCTGCAAGGAAGAGAGTAAAGGGTTTGAGAGAGAGTTCGGTGCAGTTCGAGTTTCTAACTTGAAGATTAAGGTCATCTTGGCGATTCTTCCTCAATCAAGGGCTTTTTTACAGTAGAGTTTTCCTTTCTTTACACTCTTTCTATGCTGAAATTTGTTTTGACCATGTTGCCTAAAGCTATTGGTGGCTAGATTCCTTAGTTTTAGGGTGTTAATGAATTGTTTCAAAGTTATGTTAATGTTATAGACTTTTCATGGATTGTTGTAATGAATATACTTTTCATTGTTATTGTGTTTAATTCTTGTTGATTGGTCATCCATGCATGTTAGGTTAGATGCATGATTGAAAGAATTGTTGTTAATCTTTCATGCAAATAGTTAGGTTAACAATGAAAGTTGCTAAAGACTACTCATAATGCCATGTAACTTATATTGGTTTCAAGATGTTAGTAATCAATTAGGTTGCATGAGAAAATGTGGTTTTTGATAGAATATAACTCAGATCTATGTTTCTAGACTTGAGCATATGAATTGCAATAAATTTCATGAACCCTAGAATGTTGCATTATGAATTAAACAAGGATTCAATTCCCTAGAACTCTCTTTGGCTCTTGTATTCCAAATTTACTTGCTTTTCTTAATTGTTTTCTTAACTCACAATTTGAAGTCGAATTCTCAATTAAAATTGACTCAATTCTAAATAGCTAAGTGATTCAAACCTTCACAATTGGATCATCCGTGAATGATATTCGAAACTTATCCGTCTTATATTATAACTTGACCTGTACACTTGGGGTAACACGAAATTTGCGCATCAGTGATGTTGTGCACAAGGCAAGACATATGCAATACAGTTGAGATTGTCAGTAGATATGAATCCAATCCAGGATTAGATCACTAGATTATAGTTAAGGCAATCTTGAAGTATCTTAGTAGAACGAGGGATTATATGCTAATGTATGGCACTAGTGGTTTTATCCTTACAGGGTACACTGACTTTGATTTTCAAACTGACAGGGATTCTAGGAAATTCATATCAGGACCAGTGTTCATTCTTAACGGAGGAGCTATAGTATGGTGAACCATCAAGCAAGGATGCATTGCTGACTCTATTATGGAGGCCGAGTATGTAGTTGCTTGTGAAGTTGCTAAAGAAGCTATATGACTTAAGAAGTTCTTGACAGACTTGGAAGTGGTTCCAAACATGTCATTATCCATCACCCTTTATTGAGATAACAGTGGTGGTGGAAAATTTCAAAGAACTTCGGAGCTAGAAGAGAGATGTTCGTGTAATTTTCTATTCGAATTAAATTTAGTTTCTTAGCCATTTGCACAAGAATAGATTTATCCTTTCCGTACAAGGATGCGTCGAGAATTAAGTGATCATGATTAAGCAAGTTTTCCTATAAAAACCCAAGTATAAGCATTTATAGGTTTCCTGGTGAGTCTAGGGTCGAACGCAGGGAATTGTAATAACTAGGCATTGAGATTAGATGCTTGACTATGCAGTGAACTATACATGTAATATGTGCATTTGCTGTTTGTATGTGTCTAAAACTATACATAAAGAATGAAAAGAATTTCCTATACTAACAATGATGTAAACGCGGCGATGGTTAGTCATATGTCATTTAGTGTCAGATAACATGCGTTGAGAATGAATGGAACCATGCGATAGAAGTAGAGTTAACGCAAGAGCTAGTTGTTACCTAAGCTTTCTAATTACAATTACATACCTACAAACTGTGTTTGTGAATCCATCTCTCGATGTTTTGACGCCACATTAATCTTATCTCTAAGACGCATGGTAAGTTTGCGTTGGCAAAAGATGAACTACATCTCTGCAACTCATCTAGTCTTAATAAATGCTAAAGATTAACTGTCCACTCTCTCAAGCTCGACAGTCATGCTTACTACTTTTGTTTGTCAGACAAAGTTATGCAAGCTAAAGACATACATTAATCAAGATGTAATATACTCAGAATTGCTCAAGAAAAACTAACTTTTAACATCTAACTCATTTAGTATTCAAACATGGTGTAAGGTGTTTAATACGGAAATAGATGGAGATAATAGTCAATCGAACTCATATTAAGAAAATAAATCATTCTCACGAATGTCAATAACAAAATATAAGAAAGAAGGAGGGAAATGGAAAATAAACAGAAATGGAAGACGTCAAGCCGCCACTGACAACTTCTTGCTTCATGGAGGCTTGAGATGGCTGCTATCTGATACATAGATTCCATAGGTTGAAGATTCTCACTCACTGGGAGACGACTCTGAAGGTGCTCAGAATCCTTCTCTCAAAAGAGCTCGAAATGGAGGCTGGTTATGGTGAGGGAGAAATAGTGCAGAGCTTTCGCCTCTTGAACTGGTCTCTCTCCCTTCTTCCTTGGAGAAGCTTTTGGGATATTTATAAGCGTCAAAAAGTTGATGTCATGATGACCTAACACTTTTGCATTAAATTTCAGCCACGCTGCATAGACTTTTCAGATTGTCAGCCTATTTGTTCTGCCATGATCTGATTGGGTGTTGTCCTTTTTCATAATGACATTGACAGCTGTTTGAGAATGCGTCTGTTTCTTTCTCGACGCATAGTCTCAACGCGTGGGTTTCCACTTGTTCTCACAGCAGCTTCGTTTCTTCGTATTTGGTTGTATGCGCTTCTTTTCTTCTTAATCCTGCATTAGGAACAGAAAAGCTCATCGTCTTTCAGGTATTTTCTTTTGTAAATAGTGCCAACGCATGGTGATACATTTTTCATCATTCAACTACCAAAATCATGCGTTTTAGCTCCAAAGTTACTCTAATTAAATCAAATAGTGACTATAATAACTTGTATTTCTACAAGTTATCAAGAGACAAGCACATAGAGCGAAAGTACCATTTGATACGAGATATTGTACAACAAAGGAATATGATCATCACGAAGATAGCTTTAGAGCACAACGTTGTTGATCCATTTACAAAGGCTCTAATGACTAAAGTGTTTCAGGGTCATCTAGAGAGTATAGATCTACAAGATATTCATCACATTGTCTAGGTCAAACAGGAGATGTTACTGGGTATAATGTATGCCCTAGTTTATTGTATCACTGTATTTTACTGTACTATAATTGTTGTACTTTATTGTATTGTACACCTCCACTAGCTTTAGGAAAAGCGGGAGATTGTTGTTAGATCTAATGGTTTGTAATGTATAAACAATTTTTTTATTTAATAAATTAAAGAGTTATTTTATTTAACATTTAAATTTACATAACTCAATCCAATAAACTAAGATCCAAGATTATTTAATGTACTTGAACAGTATGTGGTTGTCGTATAAGTGAATCATGTTCAAGTGATAATCTAAATGGTCTATGATATATGGATAAGGTTGGGTACCTTATCCTTGTAACAATACAAATGAAGGGATTGAATCCCAATGCGAAAACGTATGATCGTGTTTGTCTTTGATTTGGGGAAGAAAAATATAATTGATTTTTTGGAAAAATAAGGCTAAGCATATGTAACAAAGAATTGAGAAAATACCTTTTGGATGAAGAGGATTCTTATAAATTACTTAGAGTTTTCTAAACTAAAACTCCAAAGTCACGGACGCCACCATTTGCTATGACTCAGGCAGGATCAATGGGATGGTGGGATCCTTTCTTGTTCCACGAAACTAAAGAATTTTGAGAGAAGGTTTTTTAAAGACTTTTAGAGAGAGGGAGCTAATGGCTTTTTGTTTTTCTGCCATGAGTTTTTTTGTAACATCATATAAAGATCAAGCGTGACACCCTAACCTGTGACCTAGTTGCTTGTAAGTTATAAATAGAAGAAATTAGGGTAAATGGTGTAAATGTGGAAATAAAGCGTAAGGAATTAAAAGGAATTTAAAGACAGAAGAATTAGGGTTGTGGAGTTTGGCTAAGTAAATTGGACTTATTGGAAGAAAATTGGGCAGTTAAAAGGATAAAAAGACCGCTCAAAGTCATGAAGAAGTTTTCTGGAAGAAGACAGAACTTTACGAGAAAAGTCGGAGAAAGTCAAAGTTACTGAAAAAAGTCAACAGGAAACTACTAGGAAGTCAGACTTTACAGAAAAAGTCAGCAAATCTTTACAAAAAGTCAATTATAGGAAGGAGAAGTTACCGGGAAGGAGGAAGTTATCGGGAACCAACTTTCAGGAGTTGAACTGGTGAAACTTACCAGGACTAAACCGGCGGAACTTACCGGGAAGCTGAGGTGGAAAGCCGAACCGCTGAAAAATACCAGGATTTTATGTTGAAAAATTGGACTAAACAGTCAAAAGTTACCAGAAAACCAGATCGGGAAAGTGAACCGGCGGAACTTTACAGGAAATATTGAACCGGCAGAACTTTACCGGAAAAGTGGCAGAATGAAAAATTCTTCTTTCTGGTCGAAATTCTTGTGTCAAGCGGTGGAATATTGGAGTTTTATGCTTCGATTGAGTGAGCTTTTGAGTTGCATGTTGAGAATTTCATGCAAAAATGAGGTGTTTTGGTGCATGAAGAAGAAGAACATGCAATTAAATACTTGTGGAGTGAGTTTTCGGACAATTTTGAGCTGAAGGAGTGAAGAGAATGCTATAAATAATGATCATTGGAGAAGGTAATTCTCATCCCATTTTCAGCCGAGAGTTCCTAAAGGAGAGAAAAGAAAAAAAATGAGGAGGAAGAAGAAGAGAGCAAGAAAAGAGAGACGGAAAAGAGAGAGAGAAAGAAAAGAGAGACAAAAAAGAGAGAGAGAAAGAAGAGAGAGAAGGAAAGAGAGAAAGGAAAAAGAGTTGGAGGAAATTCTTTTGGAGATTCCATTAGAGAAGCTTGGGAATTTCAAGCTTGCGCTGGTCAATTTCTGTTACTAATGCTGTGAGTGGTTGATTTACTTTTTGTGAGGGAATGTAATTATATTATAATGAATAATAGCACGAATGAGTTTTATTTGATAATTATGGATTATTGTATTATACGTGCTATGGTGAGATCTCGAATAATTTATCGAGTTTTTTTTTTTAGTATGATGTTGCAAGCATGCTAGGACAAATATTATTTATATCAAGCTTATTGGATTATGAAATATATATATACACATATAAGGAGTTTATTGAATTTATGGAATATATATATATCGAGCTTATTGGATTTATGGAATTATATGTATCGAGCTACTTGGATAGAATATATATATCGAACTATTTGGGTATATAGTATTTGCATATTGTTATACTAATTTTGATGCTAAAGGAATATTACGAAGGCATCGATGGACAAATTGTGGTCCCCAATGTTGAAGGACGGGGAGAAGGCATATGCGCAGCCTGAATATATTTTCCAATGTCGGAGTACTAAGAGAAGGCATTGATGTCACACCCCCTCTTGGGTACCCTCTTAACCCAGGAGAAAGTGTGAGGACAGCAGACACCGACCCTTTTATGACATCTACTGTCAACCTGTTCAACCTTAAAGCATGCCCAAGCAACTAACAAGCGGGTATGAAAATGATAGAACAACAATATATATGGGGTTAAGTCATCATACAAATACTGGTTTATGTTCAAACTTAAAAGTTACATGAGTTCACTAACTCTCGGTTTTTAACCCTCTATATGTACAACACATGTTTAAGATCAAATATTTACAATGTTCAAAGATTTCAAACACTGGTGGTAGGCCCAGACGAGTTGCTATGTAGGCTAAGCACCTCGGACTCACTCGCTACCTGGAAAATAGAAAAACGGGGAAAGCATGAGCTAGGTTGCCAAGTGAGTGACATATTTAGTAAAAACCTTTCGTTAACACAAAAACAATGCAAATCTGTATTTAATTTATAATAATAAATAGGTAGTGATAAATCGTTTTCATGTTCAGAAAAAATGCTCAAATAACGCTATCAAATCATATACCTATCACTTCTGAAAAATCATGAAAATACAATACATTTCCTTAGTTGAAGCGGAGCGGAGCTCAACGCTACTCAACGTCGAAAACATCCTTAGTTGTGGCGGAGTAATCTCAACAAACCCAACGTCAGATATCCTTAGTTGTGTGGAGTAATCTTAACACAACAGCATCTATTATACCTCTATGTGCACATAGATATCATATCCTGGGTTACCGAATACCTTCTCAAGTCCTTTAGTATCAGGTCCCATAAACGAGATTTAGGTGACCCACATGCCTTCTCCGAGTCCTTCAGCATTGGGAACCATTTCTATATCCTGGCTACTAGTGCCTTCTTCGTGTCCTTCAGCATTGGGAGTCTTTTCAAAAATATTATTAAAAAACAACATGCTTTTAAATTAGCATAATAAAAATTCACTAGTTTATAACATTTCAAATCTTCACAAACTCATTAACAATCATCAATGCTTTCCATAAAATCATAGGTTAATAAATAGCATGCCTTTCGTAAAACTCGTTTAACAACTAGCATGCTTTAAATGATTTCCAATGTAAAACACATAATATGCACGTACATGGAAACATATACTTTATTCAAGCAAATAATCCTCACAGCACATTAAAACCCATGAAAAGCATAAACACAAAATCATATATCAAGAAATTTTTTTTTAAAGTAAACTCAATTTAAAATAAAACTGTCACTCACTACTTGTCCAGGGCTCTTAGTGGGTTATACGCCTTTCCTAGCTCCTTTCGGCCTGAAATAATATGTTTCCCTTCGTTAAATTTCCTTAAAATTTCTTTTTACATAGAAAACAAGCCTTAGACATTCATATTATTTACCACGGAGACCATACCACATAAAGAAAACCATCACTAAGATTATATTCTATGAAGAAATACTTAACCGAGGCTATATTTCATTTAAAAGTACATTAATGAACGAGATTCAACCATTAGCGAGACTAAACCAGCAAAATCAAGCAAAAACCAACTGTACCAACGAGACTATGGATGAGTGAGACCAGAGAGACCAGCGAGGTGAGACAAAATCGACCAGCGAGACTTGTCTCGCTCTTGCTCCTTCACGTTCCCAGTGTTGTCCAATTTCCAACGAGACTCGCCTCCTTTTGCTGCTCTCTTCGCTACTGCCAAAATTTCTAACTATTAAAAGTCGCATTTTCAGCCCGAATTAGAATTTCTTCGCTTCTACAAACTTGTAGAGAAATATGTTTTCTAACTCACCTCAAAATGTCAGAGCTTAACTCCTTTTCGTTCGTCAGATACTCCCAATTTACTTCGCGCTACTCTAGATCACTCGAAAAATTCGTATCAGTCATTCCACCTAAAATTTAACATGTTTCTCTTCATATTTAGCTCCATCATCCTTCACAAGAGTTGTTAAGAATTGAGTTAACTTACTAATCTCAAATTTTCATCATCAAACTCAGTCTCTTCAGCTCGATATTTACCAACACACCAAACATTGTTCAGACTGCGCTACAACAAACAACCCTTCAGCTTCAGCTTCAATTTCACCACCAAATAGGCCAAAATTCTACATGAATTTTCCCTTGATATCTACTTCTACCTCCTCTCGATACTTAACTGAAAGATAGAGTCGGTTGGGATTTTGGATTGTGAAAAATGTCAGCAACTCATGAGTTGTTTTTCTTAAACTTCACGACCCATCTCCACTTTCCTTTTTTTCCTTTTTCTTTTTTTTTTTTTCTTCTCTTCCTCTTCTTTCTTTCTTCCTTTTCTTTAATAAATCCTTATTAATCCATAAATCCACAACATATTTAGTGTGTTTTTCCATTCAATATAATATATATATATCAATAATAGAAATACTAATAATAATTAAAGTTCTAAATTACATCCTTCTACCTCGGTTCGAACGTGACATTCTTCTCCAGTCTTTATATATTCTAATTGATATGTCAAAATAGACTCCAAATTCGATTTATCTAAATTCAACTTACCGAAAATATTCCTGACTTTCCTTCATTTCCCCTTTCACTTTACACAAGTGAAAGCAAATAAGTCC
This sequence comes from Citrullus colocynthis, assembly GCA_031780015.1. Lineage (NCBI taxonomy): Eukaryota > Viridiplantae > Streptophyta > Magnoliopsida > Cucurbitales > Cucurbitaceae > Citrullus > Citrullus colocynthis. The sequence continues at coordinate 4,297,358 of QLSR01000100.1, read as the reverse complement.
ACCACCTATTACAAACTTAAGTTAAGTTCTTAAAAACAAAAGTAGGGTTTACAATTGCTGATGGCGGTTGTGACGGATACCAGGATTCGTTACCGCACAGGATAGTCAGAGGGTCGGAAGGGCCTAGTTTATGAGCCTGTAGTGAGGATTTCCTCGTGGGATGGTCAGGGGGCCAATGGGCCTAGTTCCTGAGCCACAAAGATAAGACTATGTGCACATAGAGGAAATAGTGGGAGACTACAGCGAACTGTTATACACAGATTTGATGAGATTAGTTGAGTCGGGTTGGCCAGCGGAGGAAACCCAGAGGTTTTGCTGTGCCCAAGGTGACAGAAGAAAAATATGATTATGAGTTTAACCCTACGGGGGAGGTTTGAGTATTAACTTGTTTTAACTATAGAATTAATTGTGTTTGATTTATTTTATGAGTATTATGATTGTTATAATACTGAAAGGGTTGGTTGAACCCTTGTTTGCTCGATCACTTACTAGGCTTCGTTGAAACTAATCATTTTCTTATGTTTTTCTTTCTAGGTTGCAGTCAAGTTTTCGTTGCTGTTTGGAGTAAAGGTCTGCCAAGAAATCATATGTACTTAGCCATAGGTGGCAGTCTAAAAGAGAAACTAAAAACATGTTTTCTGTGAATAGATTTGTTAAACAGTTGTATTAGTAATTATGCATGTATCATGAAATTCGTTTTATTATATTTAAGTTGCATTCGTTATGATAAGAAAGTTAGAGGTTAAACGGTAGGCATCGAGAGTCAGTGTCTACTGTCCTCACGCTCCATCTCGGGCTGCGGAGGAAGTGGCTCGGGGCAGGGTGTGACAACAAGCCCTAACCCTAATCCCTAATTATTATTTATTGAATATATTAAATCAAATTTAATATAATTAAATAAATAATAATCAATTAATTAATTCAAGTATTAATTAATTAATTAACAAATAAACATCACATATTTACAATGCATTTAAATCATATAAGAATGCATATCTTTCTCTTAAGTTATATTTTTAATATGGGTCTCATTCATATTAATTTGACTTTATAGTTTTAATATGAATCTAATTCATATTAAATTAATATCTAAATCTCATTCAAATGAAAATCTCTTATATTATATAGCTTGAATTATAAATCACATTTATAATTAACTATAATGTATCATAATACATTATAGTTAATATTAATCTTTATTAATAAAAATTCCTTAAACAATTTGAACAATTCAAATCATTCTATAATTTACTGATCCTTGTTTTACTTGTACTGAGCTAGCTGGAACCATACCTCCAGATAGTATCACTACATGGTAGATCTTGGCTCAAGCTTTCTTTAACAAATATTTTCCACCGGCTAAGTCCCAAAGGTTAAGAACGGAGATTGGAACATTCTGCCAACTTGAGGATGAGCAATTGTATGAGGCTTAGGAAAGGTATAAGGATCTCCTGAGACAGTGTCCTCAACATGGCTATCCGAATTGGTTGCAAATTCAACTATTCTACAATGGGTTGTCAAGTTCTACAAAATCCATTCTAGATGCTACCACCGAAGGCTCAATTTTTCTAAGAATGCTCAAAAGGCCTATACCAAACTAGACATCTAACAATTGGCCATGTGAAGATCTTCTACAACTATTCCAAAAGTAGCTGGATTGTATGAGGTGGATGAGTTAAATTCTCTTAAAGCAAAAATTGCTTCCCTTACTAATGCTCTATCTAAATTGACTACAGGGGGTCAAGCTCAAGTAACTCCACCATCTATAGTATCTCTTACCCCCATGGAAGAATTCATCAAAGAGTCTAGAGGAAAGACCACCGCATTAGATAACACCGTGCAAAGTCATGGCAAAGCTATTCACAACATTAAGGTACAAATTAGTCAAATAGCCACTTTTCTTCAAACAATGCAAAAGGGCAAGTTTCCTTGTTGCCCCGAAAAGAATCCAAAGGAGGAGTGCCAGACCTTGACTTTGAGGAGTGGGAAAAAGCTGTCCACTCCTTTGATTGATGATAAGGATGAGGAGCAAGAGTTAAATCTGACCATCCATGAGCATATCATAAAAGATGAACCCAAGGAGATCATAGAAAAGGAGGAAAAGGTAAGGGAGTCAGCATCTTCAAGTAAGTCATCTAAACCCTCTACCTTTTGTACCTAACAGTTTGCCTTATCCTCAATGCTTTAGAAAGAAAGAAATAGAATCCCAATTTACAAATTCTGAGAATTATTTAAGGAGCTTCACATTAATATCCCATTTGCTGAAGCTTTAATGCAAATGCCCAACTATGCTAAATTCATGAAAGATGTCTTGTCTAAGAAAAGTGCAGTGTTGTGCTGCTAAACAAGCTACAAAAAAAATTTAAGATCCAGGGAGTTTTACTATACCTTGCACTATTGGGTCTTTAAATTTTACTAGAGCTCTTTGTGATTTTGGTGCTTCTGTTAATTTAATGTCTTTATCTGTCTATACAGGAATCTTGACATTGGAGAAGTGCAACCTACCACTATCACCTTGTAGTTAGCTGATAGATCCTTGGCCTATCCAAGAGATATTGTTGAGGATGTGTTAGTTAAAGTTGACAAGTTTATCTTCCCTACAGATTTTGTAGTCTTGGACATGGAGGAGGACCTTGAGATTCCTATCATCCTTGGGTGGCCATTCCTAGCAACTGGGAAGGTCATCATTGATGTCCAACAAGGGAAGTTGACTCTAAGGGTAAACGATAAGAATGTTGTTTTAATATTTACAAATCCTTGAGTCATCATGATGAGGATAGTACTTGCCATGCAATTGATATAATTGATCAAACTATTTCTGAGCATGTTGAGGTTGTGCTTGCTAATGATCATTTAGAACAAAGCATAGTGGGTTTTGATTTTGATGATGTGGATACCGTATTTGATGAAATTGCTTTGCATGCTAAGTGGTTAGATAACATGTAGGTATGCACTAAAATGAATAAACTAATGCCTTTAGCTCCTTTGCATGTTATAAACAATGTCAATGTTGAGAAGCTTGTTTTAGAATTAGAAGTGTTGCCTACTTATTTGAAATACGCATTATTAGATGGTTTCTCTTCTTTTCCTATTATTATATCTTCTGATTTGAATGTTATGGAAGAAGAAAAGTTGTTGAGAGTGTTGAGGGAACATAAGTCTACTATTGGTTGGTCTATTGAGGATCTTAAAGGTATTAGTCCATCAGTTTGTATGCACAGAATTTTGATGGAAGATACCTTTAATCCTTCAATGGAACACCAAAGAAGACTTAATGTTGTCATGAAGGAGGTAGTTAAGAAAGACGTACTCAAGCTTTTGAATGCAGGTATCATTTATGCCATCTCTAGCAGTTCATGGGTAAGTCCTGTTCAAGTAGTACCTAAGCAAGGTGGTATGACAGTTGTTAAAAATGAAAAAGATGAGATGATTGTGACTAGAATGGTGACAAGATGGTGTGTGTGTATAGACTATAGGATGTTGAATAAGGCTACTAGAAAAGATCATTTTCCTCTTCCATTTTGTAGATAAAATGCTTGATAGACTTGCAGGTTATTCTCAATATTTCTTTTTAGATGGTTATTCTGGTTACAATCAAATGGCCATTGCTCTTGAGGATCAAGAAAAGACCACATTCACTTGTCCCTATGGAACATCTGCTTTTAGGAGAATGCCTTTTGGTTTGTGCAATGCCCTTGCTACGTTCCAATGTTGTATGATGTCTACTTGAACAGGACTTACCCATGAACTGTCAGAGATGGCATAAATGATACCTGCATTTGAAATATGCATTCTTGGATGATTTCTCTTATTTTCCTATTATTATATCTTCCGATTTGAATTTTGTGGAAGAAGAAAAGTTTTTGAGAGTGTTAAGGGAACATAAGTCTGCTATTGGTTGGTTTATTGAGGATCTTAAAGGTATTAGTCCATCAGTCTATGTGTACAAAATTTTAGTGGAAGATACTTTTACTCCTTTAGTGGAACAACAAAGGAGACTCAATCCTGCCATAAAGGAGGTAATTAAGAAAGAAGTGCTCAAACTTTTGAATGCATGTATCATTTATGTCATCTCTAACAGTTCATGGGTAAGTCCTGTTCAAGTAGTACCTAAGAAATGTGGGTATGACAGTTGTTAGAAATGAAAAAGATGGGATGATTGCCACTAGAACAGTGACAGGATGGCATGTGTGTATAGACTATAGGAAGTTGAATAAGGCTACTATAAAAGATCATTTTCCTCTTCCATTTTGTAGATAAAATGATTGATAGACTTGCACGTTATTCTCATTATTTCTTTTTAGATGGATATTCTAGTTACAATCAAATTTTCATTACTCCTGAGGATCAAGAAAAGACCACATTCACTTGTCCATATGGAACATCTGCTTTTAGGAGAATGCCTTTTGGTTTGTGCAATGCCCTTGCTACGTTCCAACGTTGTATGATATCTACTTAAACAGGATTTACCCATGAACTGTCAGAGATGGCATAAATGATACTTGCATTTGAAATATGCATTCTTGGATGATTTCTCTTCTTTTCTTATTATTATATCTTTCGATTTGAATTTTGTGGAAGAAGAAAAGTTGTTGAGAGTGTTAAGGGAACATAAGTCTGCTATTGGTTGGTTTATTGAGGATCTTAAAGGTATTAGTCCATCAATCTATATGCACAGAATTTTGATGGAAGGTACCTTTACACGTTCAGTGGAACAACAAAGGAGACTCAATCCTACCATAAAGGAGGTAGTTAAGAAAGAAGTGCTCAAGCTTTTGAATGCAGGTATCATTTATGCCATCTCTGACAGTTCATGAGAAAGTCCTGTTAAAGTAATACCTAAGAATGGTAATCTTAATCATGAGCTAACTATGAACTCTTGTTTGTTTGAGATTATTTTTTAATCTGCATGGGTGAGAGTGGCCCGACTTGATTTGTTGGTTGGAACACAAACCAATTGTTCATTAGAGAATTAGTGGGACTTAAGGAACAAGAGGTAATTATAAGGGTAAAACGGTACTTTTGACCCAACTGTAATTATGAACAACTTATGAAGGATCAACTTACTTATTCTGGTTATATTAAGTGGACAAAAATATATCTATAGTGTGGAGAGTGCAGCTATTGGACTTTAGTGAAGTGTCCCAGTAATTAACGAATGTTAATTAACTAGGTTAAATAGTTTAGCCGATTAATTTCAGATCGTTGGAGCTCTTGATTTGTAGATCCATTAGGTCTCCTTGTTAGCTCATGGACTAAACCTTAGAACAGTGTGTTAAAAGAATTTGAAACATTCAAATTCAGTTGAGGAGCAAATTTTACGATTTGATCGTTTAATTGTGAATTAGACGAAATTGGATTGTTAGATATATTTAAATGTGATTTAAATACTTATCAGATGAATAGAGATTCATCGTATTGGAAATTTTCGAGATAAGTGGAGCGATAATTAATTTAATGTTAAATATTAATATAATATTCTTAATTAATTAATTTAATTAATTAAATATTAAATTAAATTTACTTAAACTTGATTTTTAGGAATTAGTATTAAATTGTAAATCAATTTTTTAAATTAAAAAACAAATTAAATCTTGGAAATTGAATTTGGGATTTCTCCACTATGCATGTGGAGGTAGGATGTGTATTTCATGCAAGCTTCATCACCTCCTTCTTCTTTCACCTCTAAATTGAGTGAGTTTATCAACAAATTGTATATTTTCATGCATGCCAATCTGATTTACATGCTTTCTTTTATAAATAGAAGAGAGGAATTGAAGAAAAAGGTTATGCTTTTTAGCTAATTTTTCTGCTAAAATTCTCTCCTTCTCAAAACTCTCCAAATAAGTGTGTTCTTCAACTTTGTTGCTCCAAATTCAACTCAATTTGGATCCCACAATCCATTCGAAAACTTGAGAATAACAAGGAAGACTCTTGTGGTGATCCATGGAGTGTTCGTCTTCAGAAATTTGAAGGAATTTGATTCAATTTTGAGCTACAACAAGTGAGTGTTCTTCCTCTCTTTTTCGGTTTTAGAACAAGCATGTTTAATCTTCAAAATTGATGTAATTAGAGTGCTTTAGATCCTAATTGCTTCTGCTATTATGTTGCTAACTTCTTCAACTGGTATTAGAGCATGATTAGAGCACTCGATTTACATTAATTTGACTTGGTGGGTGCAATTTTATGAGATGAATGTTATGGTTGCTAAAGTTGGGAATTTCTAGTTTTGGCATCTAATTCAACTTTGTTGTAATTAGTCACTTGTTTATGGCTTTTAATTTGTGAAGAATGGTTTGTAATTTTATTGGAGTCATTAGAGTTGATGTTAGGATGCAATTTGAAGAAATTGGAAGAGAATTCGTCAATTTCAGGCTACAATAGAAGTTTCTGTCTTAGAGCGTCGCGACGCTGTTCATCCTTTTCCAAATCTTCGCACGGGGATGATGGTGATGCAGTCCAATTGGACCGATTCAACCAGTTTGGTTGTTTTTGGCCTAGTTCAGCTTATTTCTAGTTGGTTCAGCCTAGTTTTCACCTTTGGAGGTTGGTTTAGTTGGTTTGACTCTATTCGGGCCTGTTAGAAGCGTTCAGGGTTGGTTTGGGTGGTTTTTCCAATTACAATTGTAATAATTTAGTTGTTTTAAGCCATTAGATGCCAAAACCGGTCCACTTTAGTGTGTTTAATTAGTTATGCATTTAGAATGTACGTTTTAATTAAATTTAAATTTATTTGTGCATAAAGTATATTTAAAATCCTACCATAAGATTAACATGTTCCATGGATATATGTATGTTATAAGTTGTTATAATGTATAGTATGCATGCTCTAGTTATCATAAAAATTAATATAAGTTGTTTTATTATTATGTGATGTATGTTATAGATTGTTATTCATTTATAAAGAGTTATGAAATAAATTAGACATTTAAAATGTATAACAAAGTTAAGATGCATGCTCACTTAGGGTTAACAGACCTATAGTAGATAGTTAACGTATAAAACTAAGGTTACAAAAATTCACCAGGCGAGATCCTATCTAAGGATGGAGGTATTTAAGTTGACGGTTTATGGAACACTTGCTACCTGGGGATCAAACCGGTTCTTGAATTTATATAAACCTAGTTGAGCTTGTGTTTGCAATGTAAGAATAAAAAGGGTTTTATCACTTAAATATTGTAGGTTAAATCCAGTATAAGAGTTATACTTGGACAAAAGCCTAGACTTGGGTTATATTTAATTTTTCGAAATATAACTAAGTAAAGTTACCCAATATACCTATTAGAATACTTCAGTGGGAGAGTTGTATATATGATGTACTTGCTTTCACATCCCTAAGAGTTCACACCGTGAGATTCATGCTTCGCTTTCCGTCGCCCTAGGAGCATCCTCTATACGAAAAGTGCTTGCATGAGCCAATAGTAAGTGGGTGAAGGGAATGTGTCAACACATCCTACGGTCTCTTCCATCAGGTTACACCATAAGATTCCCATAATGCACCTGCAAGTCATTTCCTAACATGACACTACCAATCAGAGGGTTTGTATCATGGGATTCGGAACATTGTGAACTCCAAAAATGGATAGGGTTTCTTAGATCCGTTTTCAGCATTCTTTTCCCTCGAAAGGTTGTTGATTCCGATCTCTGAAATCTAAAAATGGCGAATTACACTTACAAAATTTTACTAAGTGTTAGTAAGTATTTGGATCAAATAAATGATAATAAATACTATAGGAATAAGAGTTATTATGGTATTTGTATTTAATCAAGAACGTCTTGATTAAGTGAAGAGTAATTGACTACCCCTTGGTAGCAGTTATTCTAAATCACTAAAGTATCATTGCAAGAGAATAATAAATTATGTGTATATTATTACTTGCTAAAATTGATTGGATTGTATAGAATTATTTAGCAATTCACTAAAACAAACTTTTTTCCAGCGATAACTACAATACTTGGAAATCAAACTTGAACACTATACTAGTTATGGATAATCTAAGATTAATCTTAATAGAGGAATGTCCTTTAGTTCCTAACTTGAATGCAAACTGAAATGTTCGGGATGCATTTGACAGGTGGATAAGGGCCAATAATAAAGCCTGAGTCTACATTTTGGCAAGCATATTTGATGTGTTGTCCAAGAAGCATGAGAACATGATGACCACAAAGAAAATCATGAACTCATTACAAACGATGTTGGACAACCATCCTCATCGGTCTAACATGATGCTATCAAATACATTTACAATTTCTGCATAAAGAAGGAACTTCTGTTAGAGAATGTTTTGGACATGACGGTCCACTTCAATCTAGCAAAAGTAAATGAAGTTGTCATAGTTGAAAAGAGTAAAGTCATCTTTATACTTGAATCTCTTCCGAAGAGCTTTCTACCATTCTGCACCAATGCAGTGATGAATAAAATAGAGTATAATCTAACTTCCCTCTTTAACGAGCTCCAGATGTTTCAATCCATGATGAAATCAAAAGGACGTCAAGGGGAAGTAAATGTTATTTCCAAAAATTCCCAAAGAGCATCGAGGACTAAGTCTGGACCCTCTTCTACAAAGAAAAAAGTGATGAAGAAAAAGGGTAAAGGGAGAGAACTGCTGATCTCAAAGGCAAGAAGAAAGTTGCAGACAAAGAAAGTGTTTCCACTACAATAAAGATGGGCACTAAAACAGAAACTACCCTACATATCTTGCAGAGAAAGAAGCTGAAAAAGAAAACCAAGGTAAATATGATTTACTAGTTGTTGAAACTTGTTCAATGGAGATTAATAACTCCACATGGATATTAGATTCAAAAGCCACTAATCATGTTTATTCTTATTTTCAAGAAACTAGTTTCTGGAAACAGCTTAAAGATAGCGAGATAACTCTCAAGATTGAATCAAGGGAGATCATCTTGGCCAAAGCAGTGGTAGATATGAACTTGTTCTTTGGAGATAGATACGTTTTAAAAATGTACTTTATGTTCCTAAATGTAGTAGGAATTTAATATCTATCTCTTGTTTGTTAGAACACGTGTATAAATTATCTTTTGAGATAACCGAAACGTTCATTAGCAAAAGAGGTATTCATATTTGTTCAGCAACTTTAGAAAACAACTTATATAAATTAAAACCTACCAAAGTAAATGTTATTTTAAATATTGAGATGTTTAAAACAGCTGATACACAAAATAAAAGGAAAAAATTTCTTCTAATACCTATCTTTGGCATTTAAGACTTAGCCACATTAAATCTCAATAGGATTAGGAGGTTGGTAAAAGGTTGACTCCTAAATCAGTTAGAAGATAACTCTTTACCTCCATGTGAATCTTGTCTTAAGGGTAAAAATGACCAAAAAATCTTTTTCCAAAAAAGGTTTAAGAGCCAAAGAATCCTTAGAACTCATACATTCAGGCTTTTATGGTCCTATGAATGTCAAAGCACAAGGAGGGTATAAATATTTCATCAGTTTTATTGATGATTATTCTAGGTATGACTATGTTTACCTAATGCATCATAAGTTCAAAGCTCTTGAAAAGTTCAAAGAGTATAAGGTTAAGGTTGAGAACCTATTAAGTAAAACTATTAAAACACTTCGATCAGATCGAGTTGAAGAGTATATAGAGTTAATATTTCAAGACTATATGATAGAACATTGAATTAAGTCTCAACTATCTGCGCCTGGTACACCTCAGTAGAATGGTGTATAAGAAAGGAGAAATAGAACCTTTTTAGACATGGTTCGTTCAATGATGAGCTATGCTCAATTGCATGATTCATTTTGGGGACATGCAGTAGAGACTGCTGTATATATTATGAACAATGTTCCTTCTAAAAATGTTTTAGAAACACCAAACAAATTGTGGAGACGGCGTAAATGTAGTTTACATCACTTTAGAATTTCGGGATGCCCAGCGCATATGTTGGTGTAAGATCCCAAGAAATTAGAACGTCGTTCAAAATTATGCTTATTTGTAGGATATCCCAAAGAAATGAAAGGTGGTTTATTCTTTGATCCTCAAGAAAATAGAGTGGTTGTATCGACAAATGCTAATTTCTTAGAGGAAGACCACACAAGAGATCATCAACCTCGTAGGAAACTAGTATTAAGTGAAATTTCCGAAGAAACTACAGATGAGTCAACAAGAGTTGTTGATCAAGCTAGTCTTTCTTAAGAGTTGATGATAGAATACATCCTTCTCAAAAGTTAAGAGTGCCTCGGCGTAGTGGGAGAGTTATTCCTAAACTCGACCATTACATGGGTTTGGTAGAAACTCAAGTTGTAATACCTGATGATGGCGTAGAGGATCTATTGACCTATAAACAAACAATGAATGATGTTGATATTGATCAGTGGATAAAAATCGTTGACCTAGTATTGTATGTTGAAATCCTTCTCATTGGGAATAAGATAGGATAGCTGACTGACATTAAACAATAACTTGCAACTCAATAAAAAATTTGGGTGTGATTCAGTATGTTCTTGGAATCAAAATAGTTTAGAATCACCAGAACATTAGCTATGTCTCAGGCATCATATATTGACAAAAAGTTGTCTGGATATAAGATGCAGAAATTTCCAAAGAGGTTTATCACCGTTTAACATGGAATTCATTTGTCAAAGAAACAACGTTCTAAGACACCTCAAGGAGTTGAGGATACGAGACGTATTCCCTATGCATTAGTAATTGAAAGTCTAATAGATACCAAATTGTGCACACAACCAGACATATGTTATGTAGTAGGAACAATCAGCAGATATCAGTCCAATATAGGATATGACCATTGGACTGCCATTAAAAATATCCTCAAGAATCTAAGAAGAACGAAGGACTATATGCTCATGTATGTACTAAGGATTTGATCCTTACAAGATACATTGACTCTGATTTTCAGACCGATATAGATTTGAGGAAATCTACATCAGGATCAGCGTTCACTCTAAATGGAGGAGCAATAGTATGGAGGAGTATTGTGCAAAGAGATGACATAACGAAATTGTATCAGACTACAACATTGTTGATCCATTTACAAAGGCTCTCAGGTGTAAAGTGTTTGAGGGTCACCTAGTGAGTCTAGGACTTCGATTTATGTAAACTAGAACAAGTGGAACGCTACTGGGTATCTGATGCCCTAGTTTATTGTATTTATATGCTTTTCTATGTAAACTTAACTGTAATACTGACTGAAGTTTTAGTCCAAGTGGAAGTTTGTTGGATTTTTATGATCTATAACTCGTAGTTTGTGATTTATGGAACTTATTCTCAATAAAGTTGTTATTGAGATTTATTCAGTAAAGTTGTTATTGAATATGTGAATTAGACTAAAAACCCTTGGCTATAAGTTGAATACTTAAATTTTATGTGTTGACATAAAAGTGGATCAAGTTTAGGTAATAGCCAAAACAGTCTATAGTATATGGATAAAGGTTAGGTACCTTATCTTAGGGACACTATGGATGCGACCCACTTTGTATTTGATACAAACGATGTGATCCTAAATCGTTCATGTAGAGACATGTGAGTGGGGGCATCCTATGCAATGAGCTTGCATAAAATTGGACTAAGAAATAATCAATTTACTTTGTAACATCGTTTACTGTTAAAACTTATTATTTTAACTTGATGACCTAATCAACTCGATCTTAATTCTGAGCTAACTATGAATTCCTATTTGTTTGAGATTATCCTTTTAATATGCATGGGTAAAGTGCCCATGTTCGCCGACTCAATAAACACCCATTTTAAGGATAAAATCAGGCAGTTAAGTTGGGGACATAGTCCTACAAAATGGAATCCACTCTTACCTTATATAAGGATAGTAGAGAAGTTGTTCTCTTAAATGCTGACTTCGGGTCTTGAACAAGGGGCCCCACCCTCTCATTAGCCCGAAAGGGACTCGGTTTGTTGGTTGGACCACAAACCAATTGTTCATAGGGGATCAGTGGGACTTAAGGAACAAGAGGTAATTATAGGGGTAAAATAGTAATTTTGACCCAGCTGTAATTATGAATAACTTGTGAAGGATCAACTTGCTTATTATGGTTATATCAAGTGAACAAAAATATATCTACAGTGAGGAGAATGCAACTACTAGGCTTTAGTGGAGTGTCCCAGTAGTTAACGAATGTTAATTAACTAGATTAAAGAGTTTAGATGGTTAATTTCCGATCGTTGGAGCTCTTGATCTGTAGGTCTGTTAGGTCCCCTTGTTAGCTCATAGACTAAACCTTAGAACAATGTGTTGAAAGAATTTGAAACGTTCAAATTCAATTAAGGAACAAATTTTACGTTTGATCATTTAATTATGAATTAGATGAAATTGGAGAGTTGGAAATATTTGAATGTGATTTAAATATTTTTCAGATGCATAGAGATTCATCGAATTGGAAATTGTCGAGATAAGTGGAGAAATAATTAATTTAATATTAAATATTAATTAATTAATTAATTAATTAATTAATTAAATTAATTATATATTAAATTAATTTTACTTATAATTGAGTTTTAGAAAGTAGTATTAAATTGAAAATCAATTTTTGAAATTAGAAAACAAATTCAATTTTTGAAATTGAATTTAGGATTGTGGAGGTAGGATGTGTGTTTCATGCAAGCTTCATTATCTCCTTCTTCCACCTCCAAATTAAGTGAGTTTATCTGCAAATTGTGTCTCTTCATGCATGCCAATCTGATTTGCATGCTTTCTTCTTTAAATGGAAGAGAGAAATTGAAGAAAAAGGTTATGCTTCTTAGCTAATTTTTGCTGAAATTCTCTCATACTAAAAACTCTCCAAACAAGTGTATTCTTCACCTTTATTGCTCCAAATTCAACTCAATTTGGATCCCACAATCCATTCTAAGGCTTGAGAATAACAAGGAAGACTCTTGTGGTGGTCCACGAAGTGTTCATGATCAGGAATTTGAAAGAATTTGATTCAGTTTTGAGCTACAAAAAGTAAGTGTTCTTCGTCTATATTTTCGGTTTGAGAACAAGCATGTTTAATCTTCAAAATTGATGTAATTGGAGTGCTTTAGGTCCTAATTGCTTCCGCTATTACGTTGCTAACTCCTTCAGGATGAGGGTAAATTCCCCCCACGGGGCGGGGGAACCCCCCTCCCCAGCCCACCCCACCCCAGCCTCTTTGCCAACTCTATAATGAACTGTGTTATAATAAGAGATTAAACATTTCGTGGTTCCGGCTAATATAAAATATTTATACATGATACCCCCACTTACATGTCTCTACATGAACGATTATGATCAACTTTTTTGTAACACTTAAAACTCTTATAACAATTAAGAAGTAAGTCATATCCATAGTGTGACCAAGATGAGGTACCCTGCTGCAGACCTTTTAGGTTATTGCTTGAACAAGATCCATTTATATGTCTACTACATACTGTTCAAGCTACATATAATAATCTTGGATCTTAGTTTATTGGATCGAATAAAAATGCAACCTAAATGTCAAATAAAATTCCTCTTACTTTATTAAATAAATAATTTGTCTTTACATAAATTACAAACTACGAGACTCGGGAGATTTAGCGCACCAGTCCTAACAATGAATATGACCCATTTTGTAATTGGTATAAACGTTTTGATCTAAATCATTTATGTAGAGTCATGCGAGTGAGGGTATCCTATACAAAGAGTTTATATATGACCGGACTGTGAAATAGTTAATCTCTCTCATTGTAACATCATTAAATTAAAAAATTAACATTTCATAGGATGACCATATGTAACTCAATCTCTGTTCTGAGTGAGTTATGGACTCTTGACGGTGTGGGCTTGTCCTTTAATTTGTATGGGTGAAAGTGGTCATGTCGCCTACTAAATAAGCCTACTATTTTAGGGACAGAACCGAGTGGCTAAATGGATTGAATTCCTTGTGGAAGCATGTGAATGCCTTGTGCCATTGACTTTTGTTTTGAAAAAAAAAATTGAAAAATATAGAGGAGAATAAACAAGAACTAATTAAGCATGCTTTTGATAAAAGCAAAACACAGAGAAAAGAGGGTACTTACATTTGAAGACTTTCTTCAAATTCCTTTATTCAGGAAATCCTTCTCTTCTTCGACAGCAACTCCAAGTAACCAGACTTGGTTTCCTAAATGTCTCATGGAGGAACCAAGGATTGTGGAATCCAATATTGGGAAGAAATAAATCTATATGAGAGAAACCTTTGCTCTCTCAGATTTCTTTTTAGTGCTGTCTAGGGAGAGTTTTCAGAGAGACTATCAAATTAAAAGACTGAAGGTGGGGAGTTACTTTAACTCCCCACTCACATCTGTGTAACTTCCATGTAGGGAAGGTATACCGTAACTTGATTTCATTATTTTATTTTATTTATTTTATTAAATCACAGTTAATATATAATATATCATTAAATAAATAACTATAATATAATTAATTATTTAACTGAAATATCATATGTTTAATTAACTATGCATTTAAACTATATCAAAATGCATACCTCTCTTATAATCCTTAGTTTTAAGGTAATTATGGAGAAAATAAGCATTGAATGTCAAACAAATCAAATCGAGCCAAAATCGGACAAAAATATGAGAAAAGGAGCAAAAACCCTAATGTAGTGCAGTGCCTAGGCGTTACGCCAAGGTTGCCTGGCGCTCCGCTAGGCGCTTTGACTCCAAGGGTAGAGCGCCTAGGCGCCAGTCTTTCCAAAGCTGAATATTCTGCATTTTAGGAAAGAAATTAGGCTGCGAGTTTGTGAAATTCTATAAATTGAAAGGTCCTTAGCAACCCTAATCACAAATTTTGAGAGGAAAAGAGAGCCTAAGAGTGTGAGTTTGTTATCAAAAAGAGAGGAAAGTGTTGGAGAAGAGTTGAAAACCGTTCGATTTCTCGAGGTACTGACCAAGTGGATTTGAGAGTTTTTCTTCCTAAGTTTCCCTTTCCCTTTTACTTTTATGTCTGAGAACTCACATGAAAGTATGTATTTGATGGCTATGTGTGGCTAAATTCATAGTTTTAGGGTGTTGGATGATTTAATTATGGATTTTAAGTTAATGATTTAGTGTTTTTCATGGATATTTTTGAATGATATGTTTTTCAATGCTATTGTGCCTTATTTTATATTAATTGATCATCAATACTTGGTAGGTTAGATGTATGATTGAGTGGTTGTATGTTTAATTGGATCTATAGCATTGAATCTCTACTAATCCTTCATGAAAATAGCTAGGTTATTAGAGAAAGTTGATTATGTCTATTCTTAAGTTTCACTTGTTTTTTACTTTCTTTTCTTGTTTCGAAATACAAACTCCAAACTCAATTTCGGTTTGTTAGATAAAACCGATTCAATTATTGAATATAGGTGAATATATTGAATTCAATCCCTAGTGGATACGATACTCAGACTTAAACCGTTTGATTTTATTACTTGACCCGTGCATTTGTGGATTTCACATATCAAATTTTTGGCACCGTTGTTGAAGAATGAAGTAACGGTATTTTTGCCTAATATTTGAAGAATTGATAGATTTTAATCGAAGGTGTATTTTACTTTTTTTAAAAAAAAAAAAATTGGTTGGTTGTGCTTTGATGTATGCCCCGAGACAAATCTAATCTTCTTCCATTTGACCCAGAGATTGATAGGACTTATAGGAGGAATTTAAGAACTCAATCACATCAAAACGGTGAGATGGCAGAGGAAGAAGTACTTAAGGCAATCCGAGACTATTTTCAACCCACTCTCCTAGCAAACCAACTTGTACTAGCAAACATACCACTAAATGTCAACAACTTCAAGCTCAAACCGGGGTTAATCCAAATGGCATGAGAACTAGCTTATAAAGGACGTTCCACAGAGGATCCTCACAAACACCTTCAATCTTTCTCGAAAATATGCGGAACGGTAAAGAGGAATGAAGTTTCTAATGATGCCATTAAATTAAGACTTTTCCCTTTCTCTACAAGATCGTGCAAAGGATTGGCTAGAGACTACGTCGTTGGAGAGCATAACCACATGGGATACACTAGCTCAAGGTTTCTTAAACAAATATTGCCCACCAGCGAAGTCACAAAGATTGAGGACGGAGATTGACACATTCTATCAACTTGAAGATGAGCAACTTTATAAGGCTTCGAAAAGGTATAAGGAACTTTTGAGGAGATGCCCACAACATGGTTACCTAGATTAATTGCAAATCCAATTGTTCTACAATGGATTGACAAGCTCTACAATGTCTATCTTGTATGCAACCGTCGGAGGGTCCATATTCTCTAAGAATGCCCAAGAAGCCTACACAATACTAGAAAACATGGCCAATATATCATACAATTGACCTTATGAAAGATCATCTTCTAATAAAGTCGTCGAAGTGTGTGAGGTGGATGAGGTAAGCTCACTAAAGGCTCAATTAGCTTCTCTTACTAATGCGTTATCTAAATTGTCTAAAGTAGGCCAAGCCTAAGTAAGTTCACCATTCATAGCTTTCCTTTGCGGCCATGACAAGGAAAAAGAGCAAAATGAGTTGTAAATACATTATATGGATAAAGGACAATATAGAGGTCAACAACAATTTCCAACTCACTACCATCCCAACTTGAGGAATCATGAAAATTTTCATATGCTAACAACAAAATTTTTTTGCAAGCACCTTGATTTTGGGAATGCAAAGACATCATCTTTGGAAGATTTAATGATTGATTTTGTCAAAGAATCAAGATCAAGGATGTCACACCCCCTCTCGAGTTCACCTACCTGAAAGGGGACGTGAGAATAGTATACATCACTCCTCTTGTGACGCATACCATCCATCACTTCTTATACATCCTGAACTATTCACAATAAATTTCACGTTCTAAGACATTTAAATATCACATATAGGAAAGTATAAACAAGTCAAACCCACTCCTTCAACTCATTCTTAAGTTCTATTACAACCCATGGTTCAATCTCTTACAACTATACACGTATATCTACATGCCATCTAATAGAGATTTAACATACAACAACACTTCCACAAGTCAGGTTTTTCTGAATCTCGAAGCTTAAGCAAGGCGAGTTGGAGTAGGCAAAGCACCTGGAACGTCCTTGCTACCTGGAGGGGAAAGAAAACATTGAAAACATGAGCTAAAGGCCCAGCGAGTGACCATTTTAACAAACCATTTTGTTCAGAAATCATCAGTGGTAAAACTGAGTTCAACATCAACATAAAACATGCAATTGCTTCCAAATACATTAGTTAAAACAAACTTAATTGCCCTTATCAATTCGTACAGGATTTTCAACAAATCATAAGAAAACAGTTGAAGTGCAATACTTTTCCCTTAGTTGAAGTGGAGCAAAACTCAACACCCCAACGTCGAAAACATATAAGGCTCGATGCGGAGCAAGACTCAACACACCAGCATATAACCTCTATGTGCACATAGGAACATGGCGGGTTGCCCAAGTACCTTCTCATGTCCCTCAGTACTGGGTCCTGGGGAAACTCACGTGCCTTCTCAAGTCCATCAGCACTGAGCCTCCTCTTAAACGTTTTGATCGTATGCAAATCATTCATCAAAGTGCAGGACAATTACTATATCAAAACATTTCATAAATATGCTTTTGAATAACTTTAAGAACATAACATGCTTCTTAAATCATCTTGATCATACAAAATCACATTTCATTGGAAAACTGAACTAACATGTTCAACAAAATTGTTTTAAAGTAAGGAAAGTGTCACTCACAACTCTTCCTAGGCTTTGAGGGATTATACGTCTTCCCTATCTCCTCTTGGCCTGAAATAACAACTTTCTCTTGTTATACTTCTTTTCCATTCATGAAACATAAGCAACAACTCATCATATACTTAATATTTAGAGCTCGGCATGCGATTCAGCTATCATTAGTTCATTCTCAAGCTTTAAGCACTAAGGCTATTACTACTAGCCGCTCCTTACCCTTCTGTTGAACTCCAATTCAGAGAACACTTTGTGTATAGCTCATTCTTGCTGATAATCCAATGTTTGAACTTTCTTTCTCTTGACAGAGCTAACTGCTACAGCTTGGATCTCTTTGCTTAAGCCCTGTTAAAAATGCATTTCCAGTTCATATTAAGACTTTTTCTCTTCTACAAACTTGTAAAGAATCAAGTCCCACAGCTTACCTCAAAATCTCAAGGCTTAACTCTTTATCGTTCTTTAGTTATGCTAGAATTACTTCGCGTTGCTCCAGTTTGCATAACAGTTCTGTTGCTGCTGCTTTTACCTAGAAATTCATATGATTAACTTCACTTTCAGCTTAACCATCCTTCATAAGACTTGTTATGAATTATGTTAACTTACTAACCTCAAAATTTCAGCTCTAAACTCGGCTTCCTCGAGTCGTTCTACTCCAAACATCAATCACTGTTCAATTTGTGCGTCTACAAATCTATCTTCTGTTTCAGTTCTGATTTTGGCACCAAAACGAATGGAATTTCGCCCGAAACTATAAGAACACCTTCCTCTACTTTCCTTTGTGGTTTCTCTGAAAGATGGGACCGACTTAAGTTCTTGAAATGTCTGAAAATGATTAAACTCACCTATATATACTGCCGACTTATGCATCACAAGTACCGAGATGATAATGCCGACTTACTCATCTGTAGGCTGGCGCTGATCTTCTCCTCGACGCAGGGCACTCATGTCTGAATTCTCCTTCAGCGCCTTCAGCAATTAACCATTCTCAGCGCATGTTTTTTCTCAGCGCCTTCTACCTCCGACGCATACACATAGTCTCACACCACTAGCTTCATCGCGTCAAGATTATTCTGTCTTGGACGCAGAGTAACTTCAAAGCATGGCTGCCTTCAACGCATAGTGACTTCAACGCATGCTCTAAGTGTGTTTCTTCCCCCGACAATGATCATTTATTCTTCGATGCAACGACTACTTCAACTCACAGCCCTTCACGACTTACTCAACAACGCATGATTCTCAAGATATTTCAACTTTCACTTCATTCATCAACGCATGGTCTTAGCCAATACTTAACCGAAATTTCACCCCCTTCTTGGCTACTTCTCGGCTATTCTCCTTCTGACGACGCATAAAACCATAACCTCAAATGCATAGCTCTCCCAACATTTGGTATTGCAAGTCAGTGCTTACAAAGGACTACCACATTGGAGTCCTCGATACAAGCCATAGCAAGTATTGTGCAAATTCAAGGTAAGACAATTCAAGACTTGGAGGTTCAAATTAGTCAAATTGCCACCTCTCTCCATGCATTGCAAAAGGGAAAATTCCCAAGTTCCCTGGAGAAGAACCCCAAAGAACAAACCTATGATGATTGATGATGATGAACCAACACAAGAGAAAATTGATTCCATCGTGGAGGATGCACCAACAAGAGAAGAGCTTGCACTTAAGGAATTGGGAAAATCTAAGTCTAATACAGGGAGTACTTCTAATTCTCTTCCTGTTATCCCTAATACTCTAACTTTTTCACAAAAATTTCAAAAGAAAAAGGTTAATGCTCAATTTTATAAATTTCTAATGATTTTTGAAAAGTTGCAAATTAACATTCCATTTGTAGAGGCATTAGAACAAATGCCTAAGTATTCCAAATTTATGAAGGATGTTTTATCTAGAAAAAAGAGGTATGGAGATTATGAAACGGTAGCATTAACCGAGGAGTGAAGTGTGGTGCTACAAAGAAAATTGCCTCAAAAGTTAAAAGATCCAGGGAGTTTCTCTATTCCTTTTTATTTAGGCAATAATTCGGTTACTAAAGCACTTTGTGACCTTGGAGCTTCTACTAATTTAATGCCTTTGTCTGTGTTTAGAAAGCTCAACGATAGAGAGGTGCAACAAATTACAACATATTTGCAAATGGTCGATCAATCAATTGCTCGTCCTCACGACATTGTGGAGGATGTATTGGTTAAGGTGGACAAGTGTATCTTCCCCATGGATTTTGTGATACTAGACATGGAGGGAGATGCCAATTTTTCATAATTCTTGGGAGACCTTTCTTGGCCACTGGAAGGGCCCTCATTGATGTACAAGATGAAAAGGTTACATTCCGACTTAATGATGAGGAAGCAACATTGATATTTACAAAGCCCTTAATCATTCGGATGTGGTAAATCATGAGCAACATATACCAAGTAAGACAATAACTTCCTCTCCTTCTAGTAATTACTCCTTGCATGTTAACTCTAATTCTAAGTGCGGAAAAATAAATGGTATGCCTAATACTTGTAATGCTAAATTAGAAGATCATCATAGGAAGCATGTTTCTAGTTATGATAATACTTCTAGTGCTTGTATGCCTTTAAAGTCTAAAATGAAGCATGAAAGAGTCATGGAGAGGCATGCTAAAGAGGAAGTGGTTAGCCCGGTCAAATCTAAAAAAGATAATTCTTTGATGTTGCTCGATTATATTAATAAAGGTGATGTGGAAATTGTCCAAGACTTGTTAGCTGGCAAGATAAATGTTAGTGATTATTTATGTGAGTTCCAGTAAGGGCAAAAATTAAAGATGCAAAGTGGTTCAAAGCATGGAATGGAGAAACCACCTTTGCATCCTACTTAACTTGTGAGCCTCGTCTAGCTAGTAGACGTTAAATATAGCATTTCTTGGGAGGCAACCCAAGTTTATTGCTTTCTTTAATCTTAGTTTGTTTGATTTATTTGTTTTCTTTTATGGGGAGCCATACATATGCTTCTAATTATTTTTTCAAGAATTGATGAAAAGTATTCATTCCAACCAAGCCTTTTGGTGGACTCCCGCACGCTCCCAGACTCGTATCTCATTGCTTTATTCTCTTATGCATTGAGGACAATGGTTCATTCTAAGTTTGGGGTGGGAGGCGCACTTCGTACTTTGGTGTGATTTTATCCTGCTATGCATGCTAATTTGTTTTCAATGAGTATATGCATGTTAATTGAATTTTTGGAAAAATTAGAAATTTTTTCGATGTGAGCCTTAAAAGATGATGGGAATGCTTCATGGTTATGTGCTTTTGATGTTGATTAGCTATGATGAGACTTGAATATGCATAATGGATGACTTATTGTGGAAATAAGATAACACTAACTTGAGTTTTGATCTCCCTGTGGAAGTCTTCCTTATTTTGAGCACATAATCATTTTGATTTAGAAAGTTTAACTTAGAAAGGGATTAAGTTGAGTGTATTTGCTTGCCAATCAGAAAGGCCACACTAGTTAGAGAGTTGAAATGCATGATAGTTTGTAATGTTAGACTAAGGAAGAAATAAAAATGTTATATATGCCTTCGAAAAAACAAAGTGCGCACTAAAGTGTATGAGCTATAATGCCTATCTTTTGTACCATTCCAAATATGTTAAATTTGTAATGTGTATGCATGGATGGGGGTAAAAAGAGTTGTCTTTACTGTGATCAATAAGGACGCCTAAGAATTGACTAGGTATGAATCCTTATAGTGAATGTCTAAAATTGAGTGTCCCTAGGTAAAAGAATGTAAGTTTACGGCTATGAAAAAAATTTGACTGCAAACCAATTACTCATGGCTACAGTACCAAGACAGACATTCATAATTCAACCAAACACAAAAAAAAAAAAAAAAAAAAAAAAAAAAAAAAAAAAAA
>QLSR01000100.1:4247835-4275499 GCA_031780015.1 Citrullus colocynthis | reverse complement strand
AAAAAAAAAAAAAAAAAAAAAAAAAAAAAAAAAAAAAAGAAAAATAAAAAGGGAAGATGATGCAAATTGAGTTCTTAACTGTCATCCTTAAATCTAGAATTGCACTCCAATGATCTCTCCAAATCTCCACTCCTTTGAAAGCTCCAAGATGTCATCTCTTCCCAGAAATCGAATCTCGGTGGAGGCTTTGGCGACTTCTAAGAAAAACCCTAAAATCAGCCCCCCGAAATTTGTTGCCGAATCGACTATTTATAACAATAGTCGCAACGTCGTGACGCTGGTAAGTAGTATTGCAAAGCTACGTTGTTTTCAACATGCATGAAAGATCGGAGTATCACAACATTCTAGGGTAACATCACAACGCTACCCTATTTTAACCTCTTAGAGTGTCGAGCATGACACTGTAACCGCCATGTGGTTTCCTTTCCGCCTTTTTTGCTTATTTTTACCTATTTTCTCATCTCTTCTTGCCTAGGTCAAAGTTTTACCTTCCTTGTGGGTATTTTGGTCATTTTACACTGAATTTAGCCCGTTTCCATCCAAATGCTCGATTTCCTACAATTAAACATAAAAGCATCAAAGAACTCATTTTAAGAAATAACACTAAACAAATTCTAAGCCCAACAAAACACTTTTAGGTGTTTTTCTGCTCTGCGTCTACCTATCATCATCCTCTGACCAATAGGTGGCTGATTGCAGTGTAGCTATTAGGATCAGTACTGCTGTTAGGGTAAATGCTAAGTCGAGGCAGAATATCTTGTAAGGATCAGGCTGCAGATGTCAAATTTTCCAAAGCATGCGTCTTAGGTTCCATAGTTTTGCATCTGAATGCTTGCTTGATGCATGCGTTTAATCTCAGCACTTTTTCCTGTGAAAATAAGGCATTTAGAATGGATTAACTACAATCAAGTACTTCTTAAGTAATTCAACATATTGAACACAGAGAAGATATTTATCCATAATTGATGCATGATTCATTAAACTTTCTCCATTATTCTAAGAAAAGAGCTAAAATGACTTGTATTTCTACAAGTTATCAACACCCCTAGATTGAGAATAATGCTTGTCCTCAAGCATGTTTTATACTAAAGAATTCTTGTGACTCTTAGGGCTGCTGGAAAACCCCAAATTTATAGAGTTGGCCGCCCAAGAAAACTTTCAAGAAATACAATTTTTACAAAAAAGGAACTGGCGCCGCAGCGCTGCTAATTATGGAAAGAGAGCGCTGCAGCGCTACGGCTGTGATGCGCAGACCTGCTCTCGAGTTTTAGCGTCGCAGCGCTGCCTAAATTTTGGCAACTTTGTTATTTTCTTCCAATTTTCCTCATTTTAACCTGAAAACCACTGGCAAACAAGTGAAATATAATATAAACTCCCTTAATTTGAGAGAATATAAAGCACTTTTCAAGGGCTTATCAAAGGTATTGTCACCTATAACCACCCTATGAAATGTTACCTTCTTTAATTAACGACATTACAAAGAGAAATTAAACATTTTGTGGTCTGATCTTATACAAACTCTTTGCATAGGATACCTCCACTCACATGTCTCCACATGAACAATTAGGATCAAATCGTTTGTAACACTTTACAACTCTTTGTAACAACTACAAAGTGGGTCGTATCTGTAGTGTTACCAGAATAAGGCACCCAACCTTATCCCTATACTACAAACCTTTTGGTTATTACTTAAACATGACCTATCCTCATATGTCAACCACATACATGTTTAAGTTTACATAAAATAATCATGGATCTTAGTTTATTGGATTGAGTTAATGAAAAAGACAAATAAAATAATTGCTTATTTTATTGAATAAATAAAATGAATTTATAACTTTACAAAAACAACAAGACCCCAAGAGATTTAGGACATCAGTTGTCATACCCCCTCCCAGATTACCCTCTTTAACCTGGAAGGAGATGTGAGAACAGTAAACTTCACCCCTCTTGTGAAGCTCACTGCTCACCTATACCTAACTAGCATGCTGAAAACATGATTTAACATAACCGCCTGCAATGTATAACCCTAAATCATAAAACATTTAAATCCACTAGATTAATGATTATAGCAAAATGATGATACATATTTACTTCAACAAAAACTCCAGCACGATTACAACCAAACTTATACCACATACACAGTGTCCACTCTCACTTCCCAACATCTAACGAGCTATGTCTACATACCATATATACAAAGTTATTTACACATACAACAACTATGATGGAAAGTATTCTTTGATAGCTTGAAACTTTAACAGGATGAGGCTTGAGTAGGCTAAGCACCAAGAACTCTTTCGCTACCTAGATGGAATAAAATACATGAAAAATGTGAGCTGAATGCTCAGTGAGTGACATAATATTGAAAATACAACTTTAGAGTTAAATCATGCTTAGCATTAGAGGAAACATAGTTTATAACGTAAAAATCATGCTTAAGCAATGTAGAAAACATAAGCAAAGCCATTTGATCAAATACAATTTATAAACTCATCAAACATTTCTTAGCATTCAGAAATACCCTTAGTTGAGGCAGAGAATTGTAAGCTTAACACTTAGCTTTCGAAAGTTAACAAGCTATAAAGATTGATTTTGGAAGATGACAAGCTAAAGAAAGTAAGTAAAGAGTGGCCGAGAGCTTTAAAGCATGAGTTATCATGCGTTGAAGGTGTGTAATGTGTTTGTGAAGGCTGCGATGTGTTGGTGAAGTGAAGTGTTAGCCGATGGCAAGTATAAAGGGGATGCAGTTGTTGGAGAGGCATGCGTCCAAAAAGGTTGAGCATGACTAAATGTGAGGCTATGCGTTGATGAGGTTGTTGGACCAGTAGCCATATGTTGGTTGAGACAAGTAGGGAGGTTGCATTAGACGTTGGAGAAGTATGCGTTCAAGGGTGTTATGGTTCAGATGCATGGTGCAATGTGTCCAAGTTTGCTAGGCGTCCAAGCCAATATTCAAGTATATTAAAGGCGGTTGCGTTACTTTGTTTAGCGGGAAATAAAATAAAATAAATAAAATAAAATAAAAGAGAAAATGGAGGTAAGTCGGCAGCTCGTTGAAGTGTGTAAAGCTAAGCTTTCAATCATTTTCGGTGTCTCTAAAGTTCTAATCAATTCCATATTTCAGCTTAGCGACGAAGAGAGGTAGAGGAAGGAGTCTAGGGCAAATTCGTGTAGAATTCTGATCGATTTCGTGGTGTAATTGAAGCTAAAACAGAAGGGTTGATTGCTGTCATGCAATCTGAACAACGTTCGGTGTTTGGGGAAGAATGAGCTAAAGAGATCGAATTTAGGGCTGAAATTTTAAGGTCGATAAGTTAACTTAATTATTAACAATTTTATGAAGGATGTTTGAGCTGAATTTTAAGAGAAAGATGTAAAATTTATGGTAGAAGTGACTGATATAGATTTGATAAGCGATTTGGAGCAGCTCGAAGTTATTTGGAAATATCTGTCAAACAAAGAAGAGTTAAGTTCTGAAATCTTGAGGTAAGCTAGGAAATACATTTCTTTACAAGTTTGTAGAAGGAAAGAAGTTCTAAATTTGGCTAGAAATGCAATTTGTAACAGATAGAAGTGAGAATAAGAGGGAAGGCAGAAGCTGTGGAAGACAAGTATCGTTGGAAAAGCAGCGACATTGGAAGTATGCGAGAGTAGTGAGACGGGTAACGCGGGTGTCGCTAGAAGCCTTGCATCTCACAATTCTCGCTAGGTATCATTAGGTATAGCTGCTCAGGTGAGTTTCGCTAGTCTCGCTGACCATGGTATCACTAGTGCCGTTGTCTGTAGTTTAATCTTGCTAGTAGTCTCGTTAGTAGTGTGGAATCTCGCTAGTAGTCTCGCTACTAGTGTAGAATCTCACTCATTAAGGTTTATTCTATTGAATTGAGGTTCCGGTAGGGAATTATTGATCAAGTATGAATGGTTAAGCTTGTTGGTTATGTTAAGGAAATCTTAAGGAAATCTAACAACGTGAAATGTATGATTACAGGCAAAGAAGAGCTAGGAAAGGCGTATAAACCGCTAAAGGCCCAGGACAAGTTGTGAGTGACGATTTATTTAAAATAGTTTTACTTTGAACAAGGTGATATTATTGACAAGTTTATATTTCAAAGCCTGGTTTTATGATTGAAAAACTTATAAGTTTAATGTGCATATCATGCATTTTATATTGAAAAGTTGAGCATGCTGGTTGTTGAATGAGTTTTATGAAACGTATGCTGACGATAATATATGATTTTATGGAAGGTTTGAAAATGTGTAACTAATGAATTTATGATATGATGTTTTCAAAACATGTTATGTATTTTGTAAAATCTTTAAAAAGGCTCCCAAAGCTGAAGGACTCGAAGAAGGCAAATGGGTAGCCAAAGTATAGAAAAGGTACCCAACGCTGAAGAACTCGAAGAAGGCAAATTAGTAGCCGGCATATAGAAAAGGTTCCCAATGCTGAAGGACTCGAAGAAGCCAAATGGGTAACCTGGATATGAAAATGGGACCCCAATGCTCAAGGACTTGAAGAAGGCATATGGGCAGCCTGGATTATGATACCTATGTGCACATAGAGGAACGTACAACGCTGATGTGTTGAGATTACTCCACATAGCTAAGGATATTTGACGTTGAGTAGCATTGAGCTCCTCTCTGCCTCAACTAAGGGAAATGATCTAAAAAAAATGTTTTCAATGTTGAGTAGCGTTGAGCTTTGCTTCGCCTCAACTAAGGGAAATGATTTGAAAGAAACAGAATTTTTTAAGTATCTTTTTCTGAAATGAACATGTATGATTTGACAATGGCATTTGAGCATGTTTTGTATGAATATGATTTGATTTGATGTTTTATATGCATTGTGTTAAAATGTTTTTACTATGATAGTTTTCGAGCCAAAGAAGATTTTACAAAACTAATCACTCACTGGGCAATCTAGCTCATGCTTTCCTTGTTTTCTGTTTTCCAGGTAGCGAGCGAGTCCGGGGTGCTTAGCTTACGCACGATCTCGTCTGGGTCTACTATTGGTGTTTAGTATACTGAAAATTGTAAATATTTGAACTAGATCATGTATTGTGCATATAGAGAGGGAGTTGTTGTGTACTTATGCTATTATATGGTTGAGTGAAAATGATGTCTATATGGCATGTTAACTCTAGTGTATGTATGAAGTCGATTATGGTTTATAACCGTTTATTAGGTAAAGGCAAAGTTTATGTTTGACAGTGGATGCCGTAAGAGGGTTGGTGTCTGTTGTCCTCACAATTCCTCTTAGGTTAGGGTACTTAGGAGGGGGTGTGACAAGCAAGCTCAACACGCTCAACATTGAAAATAAACCTTAGTTGGGGCGGAGTAATCTCGACACACCCAACGTCGAAAAACCTTAGCTAATGTGGAGTAATCTTAACACAACAGCGTCATACCTCATTATGTGCACAGAGTGTAAGCCCTAACTTGTAAGGCATGCTTAGCCTTAGGGAAAAGCAAGCTAAGAAGAAGACTATGTGTTATGCATTGAAAAGAGGAGTGGTGGCCGAGAGTGAAGGAGCAAAAATGGTTAAGTGTTGGCCACGGTTATGCGTTGTTGAGGTAAAAGAGTTGTTATGTTTTGTTAGAGCTACTATGCGTTGAAGGTGTAACCATGAAAAGTTGCTATGCATTTGAGGGTGTCACCATGTGTTGAAGGTGTCACATGTTGAAAGGGAAGTTGGAACTTAGCGGGGGAAAAATTTATACTTGACCTACCATGCGATTGGTAAGGTTAGTATGCGTTGGAGAGTGGCTGTATGCGTTGGTCTGCAGTTATGCGTTAAACATTTCCATGCGTTGAAGGCAGTGGTTGGTGTGTTGATGTGGACGTTTGAGGTAGGATGCATCGAGCGTGCTATGCGTTGGTGTGTTACTGTGGGCGTCTGAGGTAGGATGCGTCAAGCGTGCTATGCGTTGGTGTGTTGCTGTGGGCGTCTAATGTAGGATGCTTCAAGCGTGCTATGCGTTGGTGTGTTGCTGTGGGCGTTTGAGGTAGGATGCATCAAGCGTGCTATGCATTGGTGTCTTACTGTAGGCGTCTGAGGTAGGATGCGTTGAGCGTGCTATGCCTTGGTGTGTTGGTGAAAAATCAGTGCTGGCCAGCTTATTTTAAAAAGGAATGGAAGTAGAGGTTAAGTCGACAGCATATATATAGGAGTGGACCAAATATTTAATCATTTTAGACACTTTCCAAAGCTCGATTCGGTTCCATTTTTCAGACAATCAATGAGGGAAGGTAGAAGAAGGTGCTCATGTCAAATTCAAGTGAAATTCTACTCGTTTTGGTGGTGTAACTTAAGCTGGAATAGGAAGTTTGGTTGTGGTCGTAAAGTCTGAGCATGGTCTAGTCATTGGAGAACTGCGAGTTGAAAAAGTGGAAGATAGGGCTGAAATTTTGAGGTTAGTAAGTTAACTCAATTCCTAACTATTTTTACGAAGGATGTTTAAGGTAAATTTAAGGGGAAACATGTAAAATTGTAGGTGGAAGTGATTGCTATTGATTTGCTGGGTAATTGAGAGCAACTAGGGGTTATTTGAGAATATCTCTCAAACGGAGAAGGATCATGCTCTGAAATTTCGAGGTAAGGTAGAGAACTTACTCCTTTACAAGTTTGTAGAAGGGAAGAAGTTCTGAATTTAGCTGGAAATACGATTTTTATTAGGTAGAAGTGGGAACAAAAAGGAAAGGAAGGAACTCTGTTGTTGGGTGTCGCTGAGTAAATAAAGTATAAGTAGCGAGACGAATGTCGCTAGAACGCAGGGGATTTTCCATCTCACAAATCTCGCTGGGTTTCGCTAAGTCTCGTTCCTCAGGTAAATCTCGCTAGTCTCGCTTATCTAGGTGTCGCTAGTGTCGTGACCTATTGGGTATTTTCGCTGGTAATCTCGCTAGGAATGTGAAATCTCGTTGGTAATTTCGCTAGTGACACAAAATCTCGCTTATTATGTTTACTTTGGGAAAAAGGGGAGTCTCGATGATGAATCATGATTTGAGTTTAATTATGCATACTTAATGATTAAGTAAAGAAAGTTTAAGGAAAGCGTAACATGAGGACTGTATATTTACAGGCTAAGAAGAGCTCAGAAAGGTATATAATCCGCTCAGGGCCTAAGGACAAGTTGTGAGTGACACTGTTCTTTCTTTGAAAACGATTTTATTGAAAATGTTTAGTTCGGTGTTCTTATGAGATATGGCTTTGAGATGGATTGTTTTCTTGAAAAGCATGATGTTTGATTATATTGTTCACAAAGCATGTTTTATCTGTTTTCAAAAAGATATTGAAAGGCATGCTATAAAATGTTGTTTATCGTGAAATATTTGATTTTTCATGAAAGATTTTCATGTGAACTATTTATGTAAAATATTGGCTTCTAAAATGTTTTAGAGGAGGCTCAATGCTGAAGGACGTAAGAAGGCATATGAGTTTCTCCGGGACCCAATACTGATGGACATGTGGAAGGTACTTGGGCAACCCGCGATATTCCTATGTGCACATAGAGGTTGGTATTGCTGTGTGTTGAGTTTTGCTCCACATCAA
This sequence comes from Citrullus colocynthis, assembly GCA_031780015.1. NCBI lineage: Eukaryota > Viridiplantae > Streptophyta > Magnoliopsida > Cucurbitales > Cucurbitaceae > Citrullus > Citrullus colocynthis. Next base: position 4,267,943 of record QLSR01000100.1, on the reverse strand, counting down.
GCCATGGTTTTCAACGTTGGGTGCGTTGAGTCTTGCTCCGCCTCAGCTAAGGGAAAATTTTTAAGAACAAACTGATTTCGTGTACGACCATTCTGGCATGAACATATGTGATTTGATTACGTTGTTGGAAATTATGATTTTACAGAAATGATGATTTGAACATGTTTTATGTATATTGTGTTATAATGATTGTAACATGCCTGTTTTCGAACAAAAGATGGTTTTACAAAATTAGTTACTCACGGGACTCTTAGCTCACGCTTTCCATGTTTTCTTTTCCTCCCAGGTAGCGAGGACGTTCCCGGTGCTTAGCCTACTCCAGCTCACCTTGCCTAAGCTTCGAGTTTTCAGAAATTAGTCACATTTGAAGAGTTGTATGTGTATATAACCCTAAACAAGTGCCATGTAGACCTAATTGTACATATGTTGGAATGTGAGATAGGATGTTGTATAAGTATATTGTGGATAAGTTGAAAGTTTAATTATATAAATATAAGTACTTATAGTTCTGGTTGTATGAAGAGATATGTATGTTATGAATTGTCAAAATTATCAGGTACAAGTGGACAGTATGAGGGGTGATGTTTACTGTCTTCACATCTCCTCTCGGGTTGAGTAGGGTAATCGGGGAGGGGGTGTGACACATAGGAACTATTTGGGCTGCCCAAGTACCTTGTCCATGTCCTTCAATACTGGGTCCCTAGGATACTCAAATGCCTTCTCAACGTCCTTCAACATTGAGTTCCTTCATGTCATAGGGTTGCCCATATGCCTGCTCAACGTCCTTTAGCATTAGGTCCCTTAGAAAACATTTTAGAAAACAAGTATGCAATGTACAAAAGTTCATCATAAAGCATTTCATGAAAAATCATATCATTTTTCCATAACTAGCCTCAGCTAAATATACTTTTTAAAGACTTGCGAAATAGATAAATCATGTTTTCATGCCATAAATTCAAGTATAAACAGTAAACATGCTGAATATTTAGCAAATCATCATAAAATCGCATTTTACAAGAAATCATGGCTAAACATTGTAAATAAAATCCTTTTTAACGAAAGACAAGTGTCGCTCACAATCTAGGCCTGTTCCTCGAGGCTTATAGACTCTTCCAATCTCAATTTGACCTGAAATATCATTTACGAGCCATTAGATCATCTCCTTGAAGTCCCCACAAACATCAATAAACCAAACTCCATCCACATTGTCCATATCAAGCTTAATTTCCACATTTTTCATCATTTCCACTCCTTTAGCAACCATTTTTCAAAATTCTCAAAATTTCCTAAAATATCCAAAAATTGGTTTAAACTTCATATTTACCCATTTTAAGGCCAATCATTCAAGAAAATATCAATTAGGGTAAAAAAAATGTCCAAAATTACCCAAAATGGTCGTAGGCACACTTGATGGGCAGCAGGTGGGCGAGGGGTGGTGGCAAGAGCATGGGGTGTTGGGCGTGTGGGTGAGGCGTCGGCAGCAGTGGCATGTGGAGGGGCGTGTGGGGGTGTGGTATTGGTGATGGGGTGTGTGCAGGCGTGAGCAGCAGCTCTGAGCAGCCTCTAGTTGACTTCGGCTAGCAGTCTCCTATTTTCAACCTGATTTTTCAAAGCTTTAAAACACATTTTCCTTTCAAATAAAAATTATGGCACTCAAGGATAACTTCTTAACTGACTTACCAAGAAAATTTATCTTCAAAAACCTTGTCGAGCACCCTTGAAAAATTCCTCAAAGTTAATTCGTCTGGTTTGCTCGGTTTCTGCGACAACCTTCAGTATTTTCGAGTTTTCTCAAGCTTCTCGACCTCAAATCCTTTCGGCAGCCCTAGGTTGGATTCCTAACTCACAGAGATCTCTTTGGTCCAAAAATGACAAAAATGGTACGACTGAATAGGGAGAACCGACATTGTAATTGAGCTGCTTGCTTATGGTTCAAGCTACTTCCCAATCCAGCCAATCAACTTTGGCCACAAAACTCCTTGTTTCAACGTGGCTTCTCCTCTTTTCTTCTCATCCTAGCCACCCAAATTAAATATTAATTCCCTTTAAATAATTAATTTTATTTAATTTAGTATTTATTTCTTAATTTAACATTTTTCCTAGATTAATTTCAACTTCTTGACCTACTTTGATATGAGATTCTCCTTCAACACTTAGCAAAATTTTTCTGAGTTCAGCCACACTCTCTTATTCAACTACACCATTACTCCATCCCTTTTATTCCTTATTAAAAGTAAATGGAAAGTTCATAGTTACTTAAACATGCACTAGAATTCCTCCTACATTCCTACTCATTCAAGTCAACCCTAGCTAATCTTAAACCATGATTTTTAACTTGTGCTAAAACAAACGAGAATAGAAATTAGGACTTACATCAGTCCCAACACAAATACACGAATTATGCTTAGTTATTCTAAAGCCTTCTCGATTTTATCTAAGGATCTATCTTGTGATGACAATTTTCAATATTGAACTAAGGAAAGCAATAAAATAGATAGATGAAATTCAAGAGATAAAGGTGCCTTAGGGTCTTGAATCCCTTAATTACTTCATTAAGTCTATCCAAGATTTCCTAGGTTCCAGATTATTATCTTCCAATAACAAACATTTCTCATGCAAACCTAATTGATTACTAATCACTTGAAATCAAATCAAAAAGCATAACATTAAGTTTAGTCATGATCAACTTTCACTAACAACCTAATTATTCGCATGATAGGTTAGCTAATGATTCAATATTATAGATCCAGTTAAATATACAATCTTTCTAATTGAACATTCAGCTGATGAGATGTAACACCCTACTTCTTGAACCTATGCATTTAAGAGCTTATAAAGAAAAGAAGTAAGACAAGAGAGGTGGTATTGGATCACAAGTTTGTGGAGTTGGCTGAGAAATGTTGCCAAAATAGGAATAAGCATGCGTTGAACTTAAAGGAAAAAAAGGTTTGTGCTTAAGAGTTGAGTTGGACTCATATTTTGTAAGTAAGAGATCATGTCGGACGCATGGTCAAGACTAAGAAAATGCATGATAAAGGTAACCGTTGTGGAAAAGAAAATGGGTAAGTGTTGAAGTATTGTAAGGAAACCCGAAAGCTTAGGGGAAGAGGTGAATGCAAAGGAGGTAACTAAGGAAGGAGATGTAAGCTTGGCTTATGAGCAAGAGGACTAAAATGGAGTAGTGGTGCGTTGGAAGGAAATCTAAGTCTCGGAAAGAAGGATAAAACGCATAAGGTGAAATTAAGGAAAGATGCGATTGTAATTTAAGGTAAACAGATGATTTCCATCAAGGAAGATTTTATTGAAGTCTTGGATAATTTAGAAGATTGAGAAGTAAGCCTAAAAGAAGAAAGCTGGAGATGGATGTATGGTAGATTTATTGTTGAGAAAATGGCTAAGCATAAGAAAGAGGTTGGAAGCATAACCTTGGATTACAACTCAAGAATGCATAGAGGGACAATCAAGGGATCCTTAGGGATGGAAGGAAGGTTATGGACACATAACAAAGTAGAAATAAACACATGAAGTACAAACACATGAAGGAAGATCTTAAGATGATTTTGGTTAACAGAATAACAAGCACATTCGGATGTTTATCACTCGAGAGAAGGGCTTGTAGCTAAGATATGCACGTAAGGAAAGAAGTGATGGACGCATGATAGTATGCGGTTAAGGCACAGACGCATGGTAGTGTGTAAGGGAGAAACCTGGTCAAAAGTTGGAAGGTCGGAAGGATGAAAGAGAATAAGGAAGCTAAACCTTAAAAAAGAGAAGTGGATGGACACATAGGGGCATTAAGTTGCATGCACAGTTCGTATCTCTAAACAAGTCAAACACATAAGATAAGTTTATAAATGTTACGCGGTTTCATTTAAACTCAACACTTTATAAGGAGTAGGTGTCGGTTTGCATGTCGGATGTGTCATGCAACATGACAGGTGACAAACAAGTGGCAAAAAGAGAGGAGAAGTTGGATGACAAGACCTTCGTCCCAAAGATATAAATAGGACCTTGAGGGAAAAGGAGCGGGTGATGATCCTGAAGTCTGCATTCTTGAGAGAAAGGAGAGAGAGAAGGCTGAAAAAAGCCATCCTTGCGTCCGTAGTGGAAGTCTGTGGCCACGAGACAAGGTGTTCCTAGCAACCTAGCTACCTTGTGTTCAATAAGCAGTTGGTACTTAGGGAAACTAAATCGGCCTTGCTTCCAACAAAACTGCCAGAAGGAGGAAATTATCCGCGGCGTTCAAAGTGAACCTTGCGTTCAAAGATAGACTCTGCGTTCAAGGTAGACCTTGTGTTCAAGGAGATCTGTGCTTCTAAGGGGTGAAGCCAGAAGAGTTGGTTGAAAGGCTGCACCTTGCGTTCAAGTTACCAGCCTTGCGTTCAAGGTGCAGGGTTGCGTCCAACCGAGCTGACAAAAGGAAAAATAAGTTGCCTTGCATTTTAGACTTCAAAACCCTGTGTCCAAGAAGCTCGGGAAAGAGAATTAGAGGGAAGAAAAGGGAACTTCCCTTAAGCAAGTATTATGTGAGTGACACTTTCCTTTTCCTAAATGATTTTAGTTAAAATGTTTAGCCAGGCTTTCGTATAAAATGTACTTTTATGATAATTTGAAAAGCATGATGGCTACTTATATTTGATTTATGGCATGAATGCTTATACTTGATTTTATGGCATGAGGGCATTGTTGAAAAACATGTTTATAAGATGCTTTTTATTGAGAAACGCTCTGTTTTCCATGAAAGGTGTTTACAATGAACTGTTTATGTGAAACATACCGGTTTCTAAAACGTTTTCTGAGGGACCCAATGCTGAGGGACATTTGAAAAGGCATGTGGGCAGCCCTGTGACTAGGGACCCAGTACTGATGGGCTCGGAGAAGGTACTTGGGAATCCCAAGATATTCCTATGTGCACATAGAGGATTTCGATGTTGGGTGCGTTGAGTTTTGCTCTGCCTCAACTAAGGAAAATTTTAAAACAAAGGAAGATTTGATGCGTTGTAGACGGTTTTACTTAAAAGACTTGGTTTATGGTTTATCTCAAGGCTTAACAGGAGGTTGTATACAAATGCTATGTTTGAGCATAATTTGATTTCTTAAGCTATATTTCCTGAAACGAACATACATGATTTGACAAGGCTATTTAAGCATGTATTTTATACAAATTGTGTTGTAATGTGTTATTTATGTTTGATTTCCAAGCCAAGATAATTTTACAAAACTAGTCAATCACTAAGCAAACCAGCGCATTAACTTCAATCAATAAATAAGTTATTCAACACCCTAGAACTAAATGTTTAACCACGCATCGATGCTACAATAATACTTTCATACATTGCAACAACCATGCCTTCCTTCGATCTACTTGCTCCTCCTTTTTCAAGGGAACTCAAGTTATTACAATCCTAACTTTCAAATACGATTGGATCGATTAGTAAGAGAGAAATTAAACTATGACATTAAAATTAAACTAAATCTAAAAGAATAGGAAGAGAAGAAAACTGAAGAATGAAATAAACTCAAACTAAGAACACTTTATTAGATAAATTGATGTCAATTGGAAGGAACATACACATAATAAGTTGCTGAAAAATTAAATTTGCGTAAACAAAAAGTACAACTCAAATTAAAATTGGAATTAAAATAGAGAAAAAACAAGACAAGAAACTAAAACATTAAGAAATAGATGCTCACTAGCCTTTGATCTACCTTTTATTCAAGTTTTCTCAAGATGAATCAAGATGTAACAATTTCAAACTTCCAAATGGATTGGATCAATACCAATGTAGCAGCTCTAAACTTCAAAAAAAAGGGAGGAAAGACAATAAATAACACTGCAGAAAATTTTTGTATGTGTTGGAGGGAGGAATGATTCTTGGATGATGAAAATAGATGATGAATGGAGAGCATGAGGAACCTTTTTATAGATCCCAAGAGGTGGTGGTGGTTGTTGAAGGTGGGGATGCTATGGATTGCCCTTCAAATTTGGAAATTTAATTATGTTGTGGCCGATTGTTGTAGCAATCCTTTTTAATGCTGCAACAATTTGGAATCAACAAATTTTCTGCAAAAAGACACCAAAATTAAAAAGAATCTTGCCAAATTCACTCTTTTTTCACATTTAAGCCTAAACATGCCATTTATGAATTCTATAAAAAGGACTAAATGTATGAAATATCCATAAAAAATCTTACATTTAGAAGTTAAATAATTCTAAAAAATGATAATTATCATCATTCTTCTTCCTCAATCGATGTAGGAAGGGTGGACGCACAATTTGATCATATTCTTTGGTCGGGTTCTTCTCTTTGGAAGTAAGTTGTGCCTTTGTTGGACAGGCTTTTCCTTTATGCATCCAAGATGTACAAGTTGAGTCTGTAGTCTGTGTTGGAGAGTTAGTTGTCTGAACGTTTAGAGTAGTTGAAGTTAAGTTTGGTTGGAGAGCATGTTGTTGGAAAGCAGTTGAAGGTTGTGGGATCCTTGGGCTTCCAGATTCTAGCATGTTGGCGGACAACGTTTTCTCGCTTAGCAACGTCACAACTTGACACTACTCCTTACCATCATCTTTCGGGGCCTCAGTATTACTAAGCAGCGAACCTTGCCGCCTATTTTTTAATTCACTCGCAATCTAGCCCATCTAAATTTCTAGATCCTGATCAAAGTGGTCTGGCTCTAAAGAAGAGCATCATTCTTGGTGATGTATTCCTTGAGCAGTGATTCAAGAGATGAAGATGATGATGAACTGGACGCTTGCTGGTAACGTTTATCTGGTTGCTGATGACTCTGCATATTCTGGTGGAAACCAAGAATGGCTACCTCTGTTCATCTACTATGCGCGTTCCCTAGATCAATAGGTGGCTGCTGATTCCCTCCCCAAGAAAACTTAGAGTGGTTCCTCCAGCTTGGGTTGTAGATTTTACCGTACAGGTTATTCTACACATAACATACTGATTGCGGGTTATGCAGGCACATGTCATACATGTGAGGATCACTGCCTTGCACGCAATTGACAGTTGACACTTAATTCATTACATTCATTTGTGCGACATTCAACGTACCATTGTTTATAGCCATTGTTTTCAACAATGATGTCACGGTTGCTACCTGTGCTGCTAAACTCAAAGCAACATCTGCTTCTACCATTCCAGTCTGAGTTTTACGTCTATCCAATGATCGGGTTCCATATCGATCATCTACCCATTCATCTGTATTTCTCAAAATTCTTTCCAAGATGGTCGTAGGTTCGATATAAGTCTTATCCATCAATCCTCCTGCAACAGAGGCATTGACTACTGACTGCAAAAGGTGGTTTAATTCACCATAAAATATCTCCATTTGGACACAATCTGGTACGCCATTATGCGGGCAATTACACACAAGTCTTTTGAACCGAGCCCAAGTTTCTATCATGGTTTCTATATCTTTTTGCTCAAACGTAATGATGCTCTTCTTCTTCTCGCGTTCACCATGGGAGGAAAATATTTTTTAATGAATTTTTTCACCATCTGCTCCTACATTGTAATTTCACTAGGCTCGAATGAATAAGTCCATTATCACGCCTCATCTCTGAGCGACAATGGGAAGAGGGAAAGCCAAATTTCATCAAGTGTGACCCAGGAATTGAGTAGGTCTTGCAAATCTCCATAAAGCTTTTGAGATGTGCATGAGGTTCTCACCCAGAACACCACTAAATTGTCTTGCAGCTTGGAGCATCTACAACATCACAGGTTTCATCTTGAATCTACCATTACTCAATTTTGATCATTCGCTAATAGAATCAGGTTCTGTTGGGCATTTGCGTCTACACCATTCTGTGCATTAGGATTATTTCTTTGATTCTGGTTTTGTTGGTCAGTCATATTTTGTTGTCTTTGTCTTCTATGCCAGTTCTATCTCACCTTTCTATGGAAGGTCGTCTCAATTACAAGGACAATATTGAACTCTGGTGCTATAAGCCCTAACTTTTATTTTCCCCTTTCCTTAAGTTCAAGTTAGAAACAAACGGTTAAGAGTTGGCTTGAATGAGTATAAATGTAAGTGGAAATTCTAGTGTATGTCTAAGTAAGTAATAAGGGATAAAGGAATGGAGGTAATGGTGTATTTGATCAAGGAAACGTGGTTGAGACTTAGAAAAATTTTGCTAAGTGTTTAGGAAATTCTCAAGTCAAAATAGCTTAAGGGTTGTATTTAATTAAGGAAAAATAATAAATAAAATAACAAATATTAAAATATATTAAAATAATTATTTTAAGGGAAATAATATTTAATTTGGATGGTTAGAATGAGAAGAAAAGAGGTGGAGCCACATTGAAACAAAGAGCTTGGTGGCCAAAGATGATTGGTTGGACTGGGCAACAGCTTGGTCTAGAAGCAAGTAGCTCAAAGAAGACATCAATTCTCTCAATTCACTTGTGCCACTTTCGCCATTTTTGCACTCGATGAAGCTCTTTGAGTCAAGATTCTAACTTAAGACTGCCGAATTGATTTGAAGTTAGGAAGGTTGAAAAAACGTGAAGAAACTAAATGTTGTTCTTGAAACCGAGCAAACCAGACAAGTTAACTTTGGGAAATTTTTCAAGGGTGCTCGGGAAGATTTTTGGAGCCCAATCTTTTTGGTAAGTCAGTTAAGAGGTTATCTTTGAGTTCCATAAAATTTATTTGAAGTTTATTTGAAAGGAAAATGTGTTTTTTGGAGCTCTGAAAAATTGGGTTGAAAATAGGTGACTGTTGGCCGAAATCAGCTGGAGACTGCCAAGGGATGTCGCCCATGCCTCCTCACCCTCAGCCCCCACACGCGCGTGCTTGACTCCCCACTCGCACGCTTGTGCAGCAGGCACAGCCACCCCAACACCCCTGTACGGCAGATCACACCTACCTATGCTACCCGCCATCAGCAGCACGCCCACCAGCTGCCCACCTTGGGTGCCTACGGCCATTTTGGGTATTTTGGGGCATTTTTGGACTCTAATTGATATTTCTTTAAATTTTTAGGCTCAAAATGGGTAATTTTTAGTTTTAAGCTGATTTTTAGATATTTTAGGAAATTAAAAAATTTTTTGCAAAAAAGTCCCTAAAGGGAAAAAATGAGGAAATAAGTGGAAACTAAGCTTGTTATGGGCAATATGGTTGGAGTTTTGTTAAATGTGGATTGTGGGAACTTCAAGGAGATGGCTTAATGTCTTTTTAATTGATGTTTTAGGTCAAATTGTGGTTGGAAAAGCCTATAAGCCTCAAGGATCAGGCCCGGATAGTGAGTGACACATGTTTTCTTTAAAAGGATTCCATTTATAATGTCTAACCATGATTTCTTATGAAATGTGATCTCTTGATGATTTGTTAAATGTTGAGCATGGTTTACTGTTTAATACTTGATTTTATGGCATAAAGAGCATGTTTATCTGTTTTCTCATGTTTAAAGAAGCATGTTTAAATGATGCCAGTTACTAAGAAATGTTTTGGTTTTCCTATGAAATGTTTTACGATGAATTGTTTGTTTAAAGCATACATGTTTTCTTAAAATATTTTCTAAGGGACCCAATGCTAAAGGACGTTGAGAAGGCATATTGGCAACCCTAAGACTTGAAGGAACTCAATGCTGAAGGACGTTAAAAAAGCATTTGAGTATCCTAGGGACCCAGTACTAAAGGACATGGAGAAGGTACTTGGGCAACTTGAGATAGTTTCCTGTGTGCACATGTGAGAGTTGACGTTGTTGTGTTGAGACTACTCCACATCAGCTAAGATTATTCGACATTGGGTGTGTCAAGGTTACTCCACCCCATCTAAGGTTTGTTTTTGACATTGAGTGTGTTGAGCTTGCTCCGCCTGAACTAAGGGTATCATGATTTCAAAAGTGATGTTTGATGATGTCTAATGCCTAAGCATGGTTTTATACTAAAGTTTATGTTTTCCATATTATGTCACTCACTTGATTTCCAACTCACATTTTCCATGTTTTCTTTTCCACCCAGGCAGCGAAAGAGTTCCCGAAGCTTAGCCTACTTAAACCTCATCCTGCTCAAGACTCAAGACATCAGCAACAATCTCTTCTGAGTTCGTACGTGTAAATGATTTTGCATAAAGTTGCATGTAAACGTAGTTAGCTAAGTTTGGTTAGAAAGAGAGAAAGTATACTTTGTGTATATAATCTAAGTTTTGCTGTAGTTGATGTTAAAGTCTCAGCTAATGTAAATATTTATCTTTATGGTCTTGTAATTATTTGAATGGTGAACTTGAATGTTTATTGTCTTTAAGAAAAGATATTGTGGGCGGCTTTGTTAAATGATGTTTCCAACAGGTTAGACAGATACGGATGGGTAGTGAACCTCACGAAAGGGGTAAAGTTTGTTGTCTTCACACTTTCTTCCAGGTTAAAAAGGGTAATCTGGGAAGGGGTGTGACAGGTGCAGTACCGTTGCTCATATATGATTTGTAGTTTTCCGGCAAAAACTAACAATACGCCTTAAATTGATGTCTACCTGTGAAACCAAACACAAATACAAAGAAAAATAAATAACAAAATCTCCGCCAACGGCGCGAAAAACGTGTTGTTGGTCTAGAGGTGTGATGAACTTATATTTTCATACAAGTCTTCCTATCTTTAGGCCAAGTATAAACTAAAAACGACACGCATGACTTTCTTGCTTGCAAATGTTGTTCTTGAAATGTATCAAGGCTAAAGTTATGAATTGCTCGAGGACAATCAAAGTTTTGTTTGGGAGTGTTGAATCCTATCTCAGACCAAAGGAAAGGTGTCGAATCCTTTCTTAGTTAATCAAACAATACTTATAATTTCTGATCAAGCACTTCAACTTACTAGTAGTATAAGCATCAAAACCAGGTCCAACCACTAGAAGCCTAAGATAAAATCTCTCCAAGCTAAATTGAGCTTTGGAAAGCAGTAAAATCAAGGGGTTTTAGGTTTGGAGGACAGGAAAACTAAATCTAGGAATTTCAAGTGTAGAAAAGTAAAATAGATTGAAAGAGAGAGAGAAATTGATACACAAGATTACCTTCACCGATCAAGAGATTGTTGTGATATCTATAGATTTATTCATTGATTTATCATGCAAAGGTTCATGGATTAACCGATTATCTAACCTAATCGACTATCTAAAGAAAGCTAGACAGACTCCCTATAAAAGATCAACAAAGATGTCGATTCCTAAATTAACTAAGCATTGTTAACAAGCCTTTTCACTTAATTAATTGCATTAAGCTCGTGGATTGATTAGGACGTTAGATTAAATTGGCTAAATCTAACATGATGTATTTACATTCCTTGAGTTTTGTTATCTTTCGTTACTTGGTGTCCCTAGAAAAAGCTATAAGTCTTGGCATAACTATAACTAAAACCTATTGCTACTCAAATTAAGCATGTTTTTGTTGAGAACCTTGGGCATACAGAACATACAGACACAACCTATGCTTGAAACAACTAATATGTTACCTTAATCAAACACAAATTGCATATGAATTCATTACAAGGAGAGGAAAACAAGAAAAAATCAGAAATACCCAAGAACATGGATCAGAATCTCATAAATCCATAGAAAAGTGTCCAACAAACTTCAAAATTAACGTTTGGGCCTTCAACAGTTCATTTAAACTTGAATCTTGATCCAAAATTCAAATACGGCTCAAAATCTAAAGTAAACTCATGGGTTTTGGCCAAGAATTGCCAAAACTAAGCTGGGAGCTTTGAAAATCGCCTAAACTCTCCTCTCTTATTCTAAATACTTAAAGAAGTATTTATAACATCGCACCAACACCGAAGCGCTTCTATCCTTTGTCACAATGTAGTGTCGCGGTGTCGTCAAGAGTTGCGGCACTGATGTCTTGTGTGCACGCCTGATACTTAATGAGGTCCGGACGCCACAAGACAGCACTGCAGTGCTTCCTTTTGAGAAGCTCTCTGTCTTTGGCACCACACTGCAACGCCATGCCACCTTGGGACATTTTTGTCATTTACACTTCTTTGAAGTTCGATTGTTCATGTTAGCTCTTGATTCTTCCAAATTAACCCCTAACGACTCGTAACACTCAGAAATGCATGTATTGCTCAAAATCCTACAAAGATAGACATATAAACACATTAAACATCATAAACAAGCGATATTAGAGGCACTTAAATAGCTCATTTATGGAGCTATCAGATTGCATCTTGGAAAAATGTTTTTCAATAAGTTGTTTTCATTTTCTCATAAAAGTATTTTAATATACAAGTTTTGTTGGTTTGATAGATACTTAAAGTGCTTCTACTAATGTCAAATTAATATAAAAGACTACTATTAAACACTATGAGCTAATAATTTCAATTTTATATTTTAGAAACACTTTCATGACCGATTTTCTCTTTTTATCTCTTTTAGTATATGATCAGCCTAAGTTTGTCGCTATTGTTAATCGCTGGAGTAAATCAATGAAATTGGTGATCAGAGTTGGTCACCCAAGATGATCGTCAAGGTTGGTCGTAGGAGGTGGTTGTCGACGAAGTTCATCATCGGAGATGGTCATCTTTGAAGTTATCACAAGAGGTGGTTGTTGGAGTTGGTTGTTGGAGTTAGACAAGGGAAGGTGGTTGTCAAAGTCGATTGCTAGAGTATGTCACTTGAGTAAGGTGGTAGTGGTTGGCTGGTGGACCCATTAGAAACATTGGAGGGAGGAGAGTTGGGATGAGTTGAAGTGAGTTTGATTGAGTTGTTTATTCTCCATCAACATTTCAAGTTGGTGAGCCAAACATTAAGCTAGTAATTTTTACCACCTCAATTCAAGTTGATGAGCCAAACACCCTAACATAATTTTGCATTCATAATTGACCCATAAGGTCAGCCAATATACCTAGCCAAACAAACATCTTCTCTTGGGATAGGTCATTCCTTTAGGCTTTCATAATTAGGCATTATTATTATCAATTTATAATATGATTGATTAGAAATTTGATTTAAACATGCTAAAAATTAAAAAAAAAAAAAAAATTAGAATACTTCAAATAGATTAAGGGGAAAAAAAAAAAAAAAGAAAGAAAAGGGTAACAAAAAAAAAAATAAAAAAAAAAATTATTTAATCAAAGGAGGAATATAATGGAATTTTTAAAAAAAAAAGAAAGAAAAGGGTAACAAAAAAAAAAATAAAAAAAAAAATTATTTAATCAAAGGAGGAATATAATGGAATTTTTAAAAAAAAAAGAAAGAAAAGGGTAACAAAAAAAAAAATAAAAAAAATAAAAAAAGATAAAGGGAAAAAAAAAAAAAAAAGAAAGAAAAGGATATCAAAAAATAAAATAGAGAGGAGAGAGAAGGAGATTTAGAAAATCCTTACTTTTGAAAGGGTATCTAAAACCCTTTTGACATGGGTGTAAAGAAAAGCATGGAATAACTTGCAAGTTGAACCAACCAAGCTCATATATATCCCTGGCTCATTCTAATCTTCATTCACATCTCCAACCCTTAACTATACAAACTTAAAAATTTAAGGGACATTTTAAAAATAAAAAAAAAAATTGTTGAAAATAATTATAAATATAACAAAATTTTACTTTCTATCTACAATAGATCGCAATAGACTCAAATAAACATCTATCACTTTACCAGATAAACACGAATAGATGTCTATCTAAATCTATCGTAGTCTATCACACATAAAATGTAAAATTTTGCTATATTTGTATATAATTTCAAATTTTTTTATTTACAATAAATTTTCCAAGATTTAAAAACTAAATGTGTAATTTAACCTAACAATTTTTTCCTTAATGACTAAACATATGATTAATTCAAGAAAATCTCATAAAAATTATATGAAGAGTCCCAAAAAAAAAATTCCCATAACCAAGGTGAGAGTAGATTTAATTACGTTAAAATATCATTTTTGTTCTTTTACTTTAAAATTTGTTCGATTTTAATTCTTGTACTTCTCATAAACCTTAATTTAGTCTCTCGGAACTAATTTTTATCAAAATTGATTCAAAGAAACACAATATGTATGTAAATATGTAAACTGACTCCAAAATTGGAATTTTAACCATTCAATTATCATCTTAAAATTATCCCCCTTTTTTTTCTTTTTTTTCCTTTCTTTTCCTATCCTCTTATCTGGAATTTAGCAGATGGAAGAAAATTCCCACGCGTTTAAACTAATTTGACCTTATCACTTAAAATTAACCATTTATTGCTGTATTTCTTGTTTTTAAGGTATAAATAAATCAATATACATAATTTGAATATATTTTAATGCACCATAAAAACGGATTCATAATAACCACAAAATTTAGATTTGTTTCTAAAACCACTCCACAATATTGCACTCCAACCAACAGATCCCCAAAAGAAAGGAACTCGCTTTCTTTAAAGCAATTTCTTTTTGATCATTTCAAACCTCAAAACAATCCCATCTCATCTTCCTCTAATTCTCTTCATTTTCAACCATATAAATAAAACACAGTTTATCAACTCATTTCTCTCTCAATTTCTCTGCAAATACTGCAGTGACTTTTATCCAGCCATGGCTGCTGCCTGTGGAAGCCTACAACACATCTTTGAAAACCCATTACCAGAAAGTCCAACCCTTCTTGAAACTCTCTCATCATGGAACCAGATTATGCCTCTGAAGCCCACCGATCACTCGTCCTTTACAGAGATCTTCGGAGAGCTTCATTTCAAAGAGAGTTTTGTTCCTCATTCTTTCTCATCCCTGTCGTCTTTGACGGAATCGAATTCTCCATCTTCCGATGACCTGTGGAAAGAACCATCCTCAAATGGTGAACGTGAATGTTCCAGCTTTCATAGAAAAAGCAATAGCTTCTCGTCGACCAACTCAGAAAGCCTGCAACTCTGCACAGAAGGGCTTGGGTATGAAAGCTTAGATGATGTTGAGGATTTGAAAGGGGGGATGGATGGAGAGGAATGGCAGAGGGAGGATGAGGGAGAAGGGAGCTTAAATAAACAGATTCAGTATCCAAATTTGAAGCCTGCAATGATTTGCAGGACAAAAACAGGAAATATGGAAGATTTTCCTCCACCAATTTCTTGTATGGGAAAGAGTGGGAAGCCTTGGGTTGGTTTCAAATCTTATAGGTATGGTGGAAGGTTTATATTGAAGGAAGTAAGAGTTCCCACCCATGAATTTCTACATGCTTCCAGAGAAAATGGACGCCTGAAACTGCATATTCTTGTACCAAATAAGCAGACCAGAGAGACCAAGGAAGAAGACAACGACGGCAACAACAAGAACAACCATGAAAATACTATTGGGAAATGCAAGGTTGAAACTAGACCATGATGAGTAAGAGGCCATCACTTTCTTAGATAGAATATTACAAGCTTAGACTTTTCAACTTCTCCTCTAAAATCTGAACCTTTGTTTTCCCTAGCTGGTGGTTGATTGCCTTGTTCCCTAGGAATTATCTTGTGTCCAATTCGATTCACTCTAATTTCAGAAACATTTATGTTCTCTGTTTCATATTTTTTACTAAACAGCATCTGGGATTCTG
The DNA here is from genome assembly GCA_031780015.1 of Citrullus colocynthis. NCBI lineage: Eukaryota > Viridiplantae > Streptophyta > Magnoliopsida > Cucurbitales > Cucurbitaceae > Citrullus > Citrullus colocynthis. Next base: position 4,252,453 of record QLSR01000100.1, on the reverse strand, counting down.
TAGTAATACCAAGTGAATTCCATGGGAGCGAAAAAGCTTCACAAACACAATAATTAACAATGTTGATCATCAATTCTGAATTGATGATCCTAACCTCTCAAAAAACTGGAAGAAGTTTATTTCCAAAGACCATTCTTAATATCTAAAACAAATAGAATATGGCAAACTCCACTATACAGCAAAATAGTCTCTGAAAAGATGATAATGTTTTTAGAAAATGGCAACATCCCAGGAATTATATTTAGAAAGAGTCAACAAAGTTCAATGAAAGAAACTCAAAGAACATCAGATTTCTCATTTCCTAACCTGGACCATCTAGGAATACTTCAGATCACAGTAAAGTCATTGAGAAATCTGCACATTAGTTTCTAAGAAACAAGGGTGAAAATTGGGAAGAACATAACTCAAATGTTTTGAACTAGCAGCCAATAAACCTTCTCAATTAGATTGTGAGTCTGTGTGAAGGAGAAAAAGGCTCCCGGTGGTTTACATAAACAAACTAGCTTTTATTAAGATGAACTGAAAGTATACAAAGGCCACAGAAAATCAAAGTCCATAATCTATAGTAATAAAGAAAAGAGACAATCCTGTGGCAATTCGAGAACTCTAAGCATCTCCCGTTGTTTGAAGTAGCAAGAAAATTATGGATTAAATGAAATTCAGAACAGAAATGTAATAAAAATAAAATAAAATAAAAAGCTAGTCGTATATTTTTGCTATCAAAACTAAGATAATTATTTAATAAGTACTTCTTTGGGCTGATCTTTAATAAACAGGGGAATGAAAGCTGTTTATGCATAAACTTTACAACTTTCTAGTACAGAAAACTGACAGGGTCAAGACTGAAGTTTACAAAATGGGGTTGGTGCCATCTAAAGTCAGAAGCACCTTGTATAACTCTGGTCGGCGATCGCGAAATACTCCCCAAGCATGTCTCTTGGACTTGATTTTATCCAGATCAAACTCTGCTACTAAAACATCTTCATCCTTGTCATTAGCAGCAGCAACAATTTCTCCAGTTGGTCCTGTCATTAAAGAAGTCAGAGTAAGATTATTCTCACAAATCCAATTATGCATCTTTTTAATAGAAAATAATAATGCATAGTTCAGTCCAAGATGTTTCAACTTTGTAGATGACATTATTTACGCAGTACCTGCTATAAAAGAATTTCCATAAAACGTGATCTTGCTCTCTCCATGCTCTGTCTCGATAATCTCAGTTCCAATGCGATTTGAAGCCACTAATGGCACCTGAATGTTCTTACATTAATGAGGCTTCTTTACCATAGAAAATGCATGCGACTCTGTGTGGTATGATGAGAATCCAAGGTTTTCACTTTTATTTTTTTGATGAGAAACATTCAACATAATTTTATTGATGAGATAAATTACGTAAGGGTTGTAGAAGCCATATGTTTTACAAGAAGAGAAGCTACTCCAATGTGCAATAAGAGATGTAAGACTGTAATCACAAAAGTGTGGGATGAATTTACTCAAGGGAATAGAAGTACAAATAAGTTGTTCCATAAAGATATGGAACTCGGTTGCTTTCGCAAAGGATAGCTGGGGGCTGATATAAGCCATGGGGCTTTCTTGATTGTAATGCCGGCAGTATTGATACAACCGTGGCTAATCTCCCCAAGCCAAAATAGGGCTTTTTTTTCTTTTTAATCTTGATATCAACAAATTTGAGGCTCCCTCGTAAAGAGGAAGCTTAGCTTTCTGAAATTAATCAAAATGCACATAAGCTGACCCGGACACTTACGGATATATATATATTATATAAAAATAAAAATAAAAATAAAAGCCTTTTCCATCTTTACTGCCACCCCACAAGAAATTCCTGTATAGTTTTTCTAAAAGTGCAGCAGCTTTAGAAGATGCCATAAATAGAGAATATTGGTGAGAGTTGCCATAATAAGAGTTAACATGCCTCCTTTTGAGATGTGTACCGCTCCAACCCTTTAGTCTTCTCTCAAACTAATGGGGTCCCAAACAGCAGTAGTGAACGGTTTGCCATTAAGGGGTAAACCAAGGCAGGTGCAAGGCCAATCCCAGCTTTGCATCCAAATTCAGCAGCCAATGATTCAACCAACCTATTCTCCATGTTTATGCCCATAAACTGAGCTTTCAAGTGATCTATATTGAGGCCCGAAGCAGTTCAAATAAATGAATAACATCAAAATGTTTGGTCAGCTTGTCCTTCAGGCTGGAGAAGAGGATTGAGAGATGATCTTCAGCTGACACATACACCTACCCACTCAAAGTGTCATCCGCGAAAAGAATGATTAATTGACATATTGTCACTATCGACACCAAAATGTTTGATGGAGCCTTTGTCAGCTTCTTGTGTAAGCATCCTACAGAGACAATCCATCACCATGATAAAAAGAAAAGGGGATATGGGATCTCCTTGTTGGAGACCTCTCGGTGCCTTTATTTTACCCCTCTATCTGCCGTTAATACTAATGGAATAATTAGTTGGTGATATACAACCCCATATCCACTTTCTCCATGTGACACCAAGCCTTTGGCTGCCAAAATATTGTCAATGAAGTTCAAGTCAACCATGTCAAAAGCTCTATGTCTAATTTAAAAACGACACCTCCTTTTTGGATTCTTTTGTAGTGATCAATCAGCTCATTGGCGATAAGAGAAGCATCAATAATCTATCTGTCAGCCGCAAAAGCCATTTGGTTTTCTGGGATCGTATGAGCAAAGATTAAAATATCGATATCGACATTTCAATTTTATAGATATATCGACAAAATATCGATATAGATGGATATTTCTATAAATCATAAATTTTTTTTTTTACTCCCAAACTAAGTTATGGATATTATTATTAGTATTACTGTTCATTTTGGGCTAAATAGATGATACTTTTGTGTTTTACAAGCATTAATAAAAGATTTTGGAGATATCCATGGATATTTAATATTGATATAGAACCCTTTGATTTACAGATATATCGACATATCTACAGATATTTTCATCCTTGCGTATGGGAAAGAATTCCCTTTAGTCTTTTTTAAAGGACTCTAGCAATGACTTTATATAGACAAGTGGTGAGGCTAATCGATCTAAAGCCACCCACAGTTTTGGAGTCGGATCTCTTGGGGATAAGGCAAATATATGTCTTGTTAAGGTTCGCACGATAATGATTCCCTCAAAAAAAAATAAATAAATAAATAAAATCTTGGAGCATCCTCTTAATATCAGCCTTAGAGGGTGTTCCAGTGTTTTTTAACGAATTTAGTGGTACATCCATTCAGTCGAGATTTATTGCTTCCCAAGTCAAATATAGCTCACCAAATCTCCTCTTCCATAAACGGCCTCTCGAGATCTATAGCTTGATTAGTGGTGATGGGATCCAATTCTCAATAGGAGGAAGGGATTCATTATTTTGCCTTTTGGTATATCCCTTGTCGTAAAAATCAATAAATTCAGCCATAATTTCCAGATATGTGACAAGACTAGTAACGTCCCTTGATAGGATTTCAACCAGTGTTCTCTCTCGTGGCAGACATGTACTTATTGAAGTAGCTACTATTTCGTCACCCCTTCCCATAGCCCATTTAAGCTTACATTGTTGCCTTCACATGAAATTTTCTTTTTTTTAAATAAAAACTACTTTAGAAAAATGAAAGAATACAAGGGCATACAAAAAACTCAGCCCACCAAAACACCCCAATTAAAAGGAGTTCCAGTTAAGTAAAATGTTTTTTAAGGAATAGTTAGAAAAAAGCTTTGCAACAGAAGCCCAAAGGGGCACAGCTGCCAATGAAATCTCACCAAAGACCAAACAACCTCATAAAGGTACCAATCCCTATCTCTAAACATTCTATCATTCCTCTCCCCCCAAATGTCCCAAACAACTTGTCCTCGCATTGTCCTCGCATACTGGCAGTCCCAAAGGAGGTGTTCCAGATCTTCCCCCGCTTTCCAACAAAGAATACAGCAAAATGGCCCCACAAGCAAAGTTCTTCTTCTCCTAACAAGCCTATCAAGAGTGTTCACACGACCAAGCAGGACTTGCCAAATAAAATACCTAACTGTCTTAGGAATCTTAATCCTCCAAATCACATCAAACACAAACTCCCCAATGGGAGAGGGACCCAACAACAATCTGAAGAAGGATTTACAAGAAAACCCCTCATTAAGATCCGGGCTCCAAATGTGGACATCCCTTCTCCCCTCCCTAAAGTTGCATGCCCCCAACAAAGAAAGAAAAGAGGCAACCTCCGTTGTTTCCCTATTGAACAAATGCCAACGGAACCTAAAGGACAATGATACAGAGTTCTCAGCTTGAATCAAGAAATCCGAGATCGAGTGATTTTTAAAGGAAGATAAGTGATAAAGATGTGGAAAGACGAAAGAAATAGCACTATCCCCCACCCACTGATCCTCCCAAAAATACGTGTCCTTACCATCCCTCATAACACACCGAACAAAATTAGAAAAAGTAGGAAGCTCAAACGAAATGTCTTTCCAGGGATTCCGATGTGCGTACCTTTGACCCATTTCTCCATCCAATCAAAAGGATGGATGTCATGCTTGCTCACAATGATCCTACACCACAAAGCCTAGGGCTGAACACCCCCCCCCCCCCCCCCCC
>QLSR01000100.1:4188727-4240866 GCA_031780015.1 Citrullus colocynthis | reverse complement strand
GGGGGGGGGGGGGGGGGGGGGGGCACGTGGCATAGATAGTTTCACTTCAATAATGGTGCTGGCATGTAGGTATACTGGTTACCGATTTGGCTTTCAACCCATGCCACCAATGATGTACCCAATGTTATTTTCAAGGATAGGTGGAAACAATCATTTCCTGCAAATATGATGGTAAGTGTATCTTCGATAGCACGAAACCTGTGTGATTTTCGCATACCTTAAGACAAACCTGCATCATGTCCATTCAAGAGTCTTTTTTGCAATTTCAATCAGGCCATTACAAGCTTTACTGATGTATTTGTGACTATGCTCCATCTATGAAGAAGCAAGTTTTTCATCACTGAATTTTGCACAATTGTCATATCCCCATTAACCTGGTAAACCCCAACAGTGTACCAACCATTGATGTTCACTAACCTGGCTACTTGTTTGCAACTTTCATAAAATAGGATGGTCTTGTTGGCTTGAAAGGGGCTAAGAGAGCAAAAATCACTATAGTTTCTGTACTCAGTAATCTAGAAATATATCCTCTAATCTTTATTAAGAATAAAGTCACATATATATAGGGAACAAGGAAACCCTAGACTAGCATGTACAATTACGATTAAGGACAATTATATAAAAATGTAAAATATGTATTATAACACTCCCCCTCAAGTTGGAGCAAATATATCAACCATGCCCAGCTTGTTACATAGATAGCTTATTCTTGCTCCATTTACAGCTTTGGTAAGGATATCACCCAATTGTTCTCCAGTCTTCACATATGTTGTAGACACCAACCCTTGTATTTTCTCGTGAATGAAATGACAATTCACTTCAATATGTTTCGTCCATTCATGAAACACTGGGTTCGATGCAATGGAAGTGCAGCTTGATTACCATACCATAATTTAGCTGGTACGGTAACACTGAATCCCATTTCGGATAATAGTTGATATATCCACACTATTTCGCACACGGATTGTGCCATGACCCTATATTTTGACTCAGAACTTTTATGAGAAACTACATTCTGTTTTTTACTCTTCCAGAACACTAAGTTTCCTCCTACAAAGACACAATATCCAGAGGTCGATTTCCTATCTTCTCGAGATCCAGCCCAATCAGCATCTGAGAAACACTCAACTCTTGTATGTCCATGATCTTTATATAAGATCTCATGTCCAAGTGCGGCTTTCAAATAACATAGAATTTGTTCTACTGCAGCCCAATGGTCCACTGTAGGAGAAGACATAAACTAACTTACAATACTTACAGAATAAGCAATGTCTGGTCGTGTTACTGTTAAATAGTTCAACTTTCCAACTAATCTTCTACATCTCTCAAGATCTTTAAATAATTCTCCTTCTTTAGTAAGTTGTAGATTTGGTATCATTGGGGAACTGCATGGTTTAGCTCCTAATGTTTCTGTCTCAGACAACAAATCAAGTACATATTTTCGTTGAGATAAATAGATACCTTTCTTGCTTCTCATTACTTCCATACCCAAAAAATACTTCAATTATCCCAAATCTTTCGTATGGAATTGACCCTGAAGGAAAGTCTTGAGGGAAGTTATACCCGATACATCATTTCCAATAATAACAATATCATCAACATATACAACCAGTAGAGTAATATCGTTATCCGATCGCCGATAGAAAACAGAATGATCAAACGTACTTTTCTTCATACCAAAACATTCAAGTGCTTGGCTAAATTTACCAAACCATGCACGAGGACTTTGTTTCAAACCATACAAAGATTTTCGAAGGCAACATACTTTATCACTGTCCCCCTGAGCAACAAACCCAGGCGGTTGCTCCATATAAACTTCCTCCTGGAGATCACCATGCAAGAAACCATTCTTTATGTCAAGTTGATGCAAAGGCCAATTGTGAGTAGCAGCCATGGAAAGAAAAAGTCTGATGGAGTTTAATTTGGCAATGAGAGAAAATGTATCTAAATAATCAGTCCCATAGATTTGGGCATAACCTTTAGCAACCAAACGAGCTTTCAATCGAGCCATTGTTCCATCAGGGTTAACCTTGATAGCAAACACCATTTACATCCAATTGCCTTCTTTCCAACAGGACGAGAGACTAAATCCCAAGTACCATTTTCATCTAAAGCAGTCATCTCCTCAATCATTGCACCACACCAGCCAAGATGAGATAAAGCTTCATGAACAGAGTTAGAAATAGATATGGAATTAAAGGATGTGAGAAAAGAATATGTGGGTGAGGACATCTGATGATATGAAACAAACGAAGAAATGGGATAAGTACAAGTGCGTTTACCTTTTCGAAGGGCTATAGGAAGATCATCACTTGGTCCTAGATCAATTGTCGAAGAAGTCATTGGTGTAGGACAGGTGTCGTTGTGGAGGTCACCTGGAGTAGACTTGAGTAATGGGTGGACAAGAAGGAAGAGACACAGAGGAAGACGGAGTAGATGATGATATGGGAGAGGTAATCTCATAGATAAAAAGATTATCATCCACCCCAACATGAACTCGACGAGGATGGACTAAATGACATATCTTCAAAAAACGTAACATCAGGAGAGACAAGATACCGATTAAGAGTAGTACAAAAACAACGATACCCTCTTTGAACACGCGAATATAAGAATATGCATTCCAAGGATTTGGGATCTAACTTGGTACGATGAGGACGAACATCCCCAAAAAACAAACACAACCAAATATTTTTGGAGCAATAGGATATAAAGATTTGGTAAGGAAAAGAACACGATAAGGAATCTCACCCTTAAGAACAGAGGAAGGCATTCTATTAATTAGAAAGTAAGCTGTGGAGACAGCATCAGCCCAAAATTGCTTTGGAACATACATTTGAAAGGACAATGCACGTGAAGTTTCAAGTAAGTGCCTATTCTTTCGTTCAGCAACCCCATTTTGGGATGGAGTGTCTGCACAAGATGATTGATGAATGATGTCATGTTCACTTAAGTACGATCCAAGCACATTAGAAAAATATTCGCCAACATTATCAGTGCGCAAAGTTTTGATAGAAACATTGAACTGATTTTGAATTTCAGCATGAAAAGCACAAAAGTGAGATAATAACTCAAAACGATTTTTCATTAAGTATAACCAAGTCAAACGAGAATAATCGTCAACAAAAGTAACAAAGTAACGAAAACCTATTTGGGACATGACTGGGCACGGACCCCAAATACCATAATGAACCAATTCAAATGGAGCACTTGTTCGTTTATTGACTCTAGGACTAGAACTAAGACGACGAAATTTAGCGAATTGACACGAATCACAATTCAAAGAGGACAAAGATCGAAATTCTAGATATAGTTTCTTCAACATGAACAAAGATGGATGACCCAAACGACAATGAACTTTAAACGAAAATGTAACTCCTGAGCAAGCCACAACTTTCGGTATCTGGTGATAAAAAAGATAAAGGCCCCCTGACTCATATCCTCTATCAATAATCTTCTTCGTCATACGATCCTGAAACAAGTAATAACCAAGAAAAAACGAGACAACACATTTAAGGTCATGAGTAAGTTGGCTAACAATAATTAAATTAAAGGATAGTTGAGCCAAATGTAACACAGAAGACAGAGAAAAGGATGGAGAAAGGTTAATGGTGCCAGAACCAAGGACAGAGGATGTTGAGCCATCTGCCAAAGTGACAGATGGGGAAGGGGCAAGGGACAATGGTGTAGAGAATAAGCTATAATTACCTGTCATATGAGCTGTAGCACCAGAGTCTATGACCCATTTGGTAGATGACGTAAGTAGACATTTCGTATTACCTATGTCAGTAATGGTGGCAGTAGGATTAGATGAAGATGATGCTTACAATGAGTCCTGGTACGCCGAAAATTTAGCAAACTCCTCTGTGGAAATGGTAACTGACTTCTCTGTCATATCACTGGTGGAAGCTATTTGAGCCTGCTGATACAACAATTTCCGACAGTCACGTTTCAAATGACCAGGCTTACGGCAGTAGTTACAGACAATCTCCTGAGAATCTAGTTTTCGGTTACCATAATTAGTTCTCTGAAAATTGTTATCCATCCCTCGTGGAGCCCTGGAGTTATTGTTCTTGCTAATAAGGGCGCTGCTAGATTGAGGAATAGATAAACTGGATTGAGAACTCTCAATATGATGAACACGACTAAAAGCCTCTTCTAATGACGGGATTTTAGAGTTAGAAAGAATTTGTGTTTTGGCCATTTCAAATTTAGGTAAAAGTCCATTCAAAAATATCATAACAGCCATCTTTTCTCGCTGAGCTTGTGGCACTTTAACATCTAGGCTGAAAAGATAGTAACAAAGTAAGTTCGGCAACTATTCTCTTAAGTCTCATAAAGTAGTTGGTCACAGACTCTGCTTTCTGTTCAGCGTGAAAGAACTGCATACAAACTTCAAACATTCTATGGACTTTCTCTTTACCTGAGTAGAGAAATTCTAAAAATTTAAGAGCTCCTTCACTGAATTACAATGATCGACCAAACCAATTACCTCGCTCTCAATCGAATTTTTGATCTGAAGCTAAAGTCGAGCGTCATCACGAAGCCAATCCTTCTTCTGTTTTTCATCTTCAGGTGGGTCTGCAGTCATATGATCATCCATATCCGTACACCGTAAATAAAACAGAATTGTCCGACGCCAATCATAGTAATTAGATCCATTTAACTTGTGCTTTGTGATCTTTGAAGCTAGGGGAATCACATTAGATATCACTAAATTCTTCATTGCATCCATAATGAATTTATACACGGACCGTAGCTCTCACAAACGGAACAAGAAGAAACAATCAGAATAAAATTCTAGGGTAAAGTCACTCCAAATGATCAAAACAGCCACAAAAATGATAAAAAAATAGTCATAAACCCTGGAACTAAAGATGTATTCTTCGAATACCTCCACGGCCGAATAGTTTTCCATGGAACCAAATGCACAGACTAATCGGGAAAGAGGATGTGAGACGAACCCAACTGACCAACGACGAAAAAATCTTCCACGCGTGGCAACGGAGCAATTTTCTTCCGGCGGCGCGTGAACCGATTTCCAACAACCGACGAAGGCAGACGACCGCGGATGACGGCAGCGCTCCTCCTAAGGTGGGCGGTGTAGACAAACGGCCAAACATTGTGACCTAAACTTCAAGCCCAAATTTGTGTGAGAGGCTAGCTGTCAAAGGAATATTCTAAAGTTCTAAACCTAAGAGGCTCTAATACCATGTACTCAGTAATCTAGAAATATATTCCTCTAATTTTTATTAGGAATAAAGTTACATATATATAGGGAACAAGGAAACCCTAGACTAGTATGTACAATTACGATTAAGGACAATTATATAAAAACGTAAAATATGTATTATAACAGTTTCTATTCAAGGGCATTTAGTAAGACATACCAATCATTCTGGAAATGCTGTCTATATGAAAATTGGCCCCTGATTTAAAAAGCAATGAATTTTGGCCTTCTACTTGCTCAGCGCACAATGTGAAATTACTGATTCGACCCCAAAAACCACACTTGATGGACACTTGATCATCGCTTCTTGCTCGCGTTTCTCACTCCAATATCTCGCTTCTTGCTCTAAATTTCTCTCTCCTCTAAATTTCTTAAATCTTCAATCCACCTCACAAGTTTTCTATCTCCGAATCCTCTTCCCTATCGATTTTAAGATTTTTTGCAATTTGTTGCCCATACAAAAATCCTTGATTTCATGTTCCTTAAATTTACACGAAGAGAAGATTTATTCCTTCTTCAATCTAAAATTTCTTGCCCACACCAAATGACCAACAAAGTTCTTGCCCCATTCTCTTTCTTCTTTATCCCATTTCTCCATTCTCCTCCAAATTTATCTCATGTTTGCATTCAATTCATCCCTCTTCTTTTTCTTCGATTCATTTTCTTTTTCTCTACTTTGGATGCCCTTGGTATTTCTTTTTCTTCGATTCATTTTCTTTTTCTCTACTTTGGATGCCCTTGGTATTTATTTGATCGTTTCTCCTTTTCTTCATTTCAAGAGAAACAAAGAGTTGAGTTTTAAGTAGTGAGATGAAAGATCAAGGATTGTTCATGAGAGCGAGAAGGACAAAGAGTGAGCGAGATCGAGGATAGAATGGTTTCACACATGATTCTCTCCTTTCTTCTCACTTCTCACTCTCTCTCTTCTCGCTCTCTCTTTCTCTCTTCTCTTTCTCTCTGAATCTGCCCACCATCGTTGGCCTCCCGAAACCCACTCCAAACGTCATCATAAAAAAATATGGCATCTTCTTCCCAAAACCCATGGCTTTACCTTCATCTTCTTGAACGTTGAACTCTTCCTAGGTTGCTCTTAATTTTAGAAAATGATTAAGATTCTTGTGATTTTGATTATTGAAGATCGTCTATTTCTTTATGGATATTTTTCTTAGAGAAACAAAGGGAATTAAAACTGAGATTGAAGAAGACGAAAGAAGATACAAACTTGAGTGAGGCGCGAGAATGAAGAACGTGAGCAAAAATCGAGGAACCAGTGCCTACATCTTTGGTCATTTTAATAATAACACATGTGTCTAAGATCAACAGAAGGTCATTCTTCATTCGTTTTTTAACCTTGGGCTAAGTTACAACTACACCCCTAAAAAGGGGCCATCTATATGAATTTCCCACAAAGGATAGGTTCAGGGTGGCAAGGTCAAAAGAAAAATGGTCGTTGGGTGGCTTTGGTGAGGGTGGAGGATAAACATTGATGTTATTTTGGAGGATGGATTTGTAAGAGGGTACATTAATGGGGTAAACATACAGCGGGGGATGGGCAAGCATTTATGGGGGTATGGAGGAGGTTTAGGGAGATGGTTGTTAAGCAGGTTTATAAATAGACGCCATCAAGATTTCCACAGGGACAATAATGTTGGAGCATCCTCAATGGCTTTCAATTTTAGCTAACTCTACATGGTGGCCTCGGCAATTGGAGAGTTCTTCCACATAAAAAAAATGTCCCTCATAGCATTCTTTGGAAAAATTCTAGTTGAAAGGCAAGTCAAGAAACTTCTTTGGTGTTGAAGAGAGCCATAGTCGAATGTTGTGGTTAAGGCAGAAAGAGAAGGATCAATCTCGTTGGTGTTCAGTGAGGTTGAAAGTTTGGGCTCCTGTTTTTCTATCAAGGCTGATCAAAAAGGATTTATGAACCAAAAGAGAAGGAGAAGTGGGTTTTGATCTCAGCCATTCAAACATAAGCGAGGGGACAGGGATAATCGGCAACAGACAATCGTGATGGAGCTACGCAGTGTGGTTGGGTGGAAGGAGGGAGATGGGAGGGGATTTTAGATTGAGACATTTTTACCTCCTCTTCGGAATGAGGATCCAAGGTATTCATGCTAAAGGCTAGTAATCGTATTCAATAAAAGCACCAATCAGTGCGTTTAAAAGCAAAAATTTCACCTACACAAACAAAAATCAATATTCAAATTGTTCAATGATTGTCATTAGTTGACCAAGGAGGGTCCTAAAAAAGATAACTCATTCAAGGCCCTCAAACAAAGCAAATAACTTGAAAAAGAAACTAATACTTAAGCTAATATAATGTATAATTAGCTATATTTTTGTCTAGAAACTTACCACATTAGCACCAGCATGCCCTTGCATTACTCGTTTCCAGTGATCACTAGAGTCAAGTCCTTCATCTTGAGGTTCAGAACCAATAGCTGTAGGATAAAACAATATCTCCGCACCTTGAAGAACCATGGCTCTAGCTGCCTCAGGAAACCATTGATCCCAGCAAATTGCTAAAATAAAAATGATTTTGCACATTACCTTCTAAATATTGCTGATTAAATTTTCTCAAGTATTACATGCATTTCTTAACTTTTAGAAAACTACATGTTATCTTCGACCATCAAGTTCTAATTTCAGAAGTATAGTCAAGTATAGAGATGGAAACAAATCATCCTCACTATTGACCGAAAGCAGCATTAAAATATCTTATGTTTTGAATGTAATGCTTACATCTATAAAAGAAAATGCAAAAACAATCTTTTAAAAAGTGAACAAAATCTTCAACCTGGGATCTAAGTCTGAATCACATATAAAAAGGCATGAAGAGTATTAAGGAATTGATGTGCATGTGTATAATATTAATATTCAAGAACTCAGTTTTTAGAATCTGCCACTTGGGTTACATAGTTGTTTCTTTTTTCTTTACCAATGTTCAAATGGAAGGATCTGTTAGGTTTCTAATTCCTGCACACAGCAAAACCCAACAAAAACCAGAGAAACCAAGCAAACAAGCTACTTCCTGGAAAACAGAGTAAACCCTCTGATTATATATTAATAATCTGGAAACTTTCACAAGTTCAAGAGTTCACAACCAGCAAAACAAGAAAAGAAGAATAGTAAAAGATAAACCCTAGCACATTCGAGAGAGCTAGGAAATTCTGCTTCAAGAAGATGACTCTTCCTCACAAAATGACTGGCTCATTCCTTTACCCCCAAAACCCTTCATAAACCCTTCCAGCCTCAGGACTCTAACAACTTCGTGGTCCCCCACTCTCACCACCTGCAGCTCCCCCCTTCCACTAACGGTTGGTCTCCCTGCCAATTACCTTTTTACCCTTCCTTGCATATACTTGTGAATGGTCGGGGGTCTTACAGGATCCTAGGAAACCGTATAGCCTAAAGTCTGAGAAACCTTAATCTAACTTTACAAGATCTAGCTATAAACCAGACCCACCCTTTACTTTACCAACATTCACGTTTCTTCTGGATTGATTTTTTTCCCTCATGCTTAGTTCTCTTTTCCTTGTATTCATTTTTGGTACTTTTAGTAATTTATTTTGGTTTTCTTGTATTTTTGGTATTTTTACTAATATTTTGGTTTTCTTGTACTTAGAGCATTAGTTCTTTTCATTTTATCTGTGAAAATTTTCATTTCTATTTTTCTTTTCTTTTTCAAAAATTTAAAAAAAAAAACAAAAAAAACAAAAAAAACAAAAAAAAAAACAAAAAAAAAAAAAAAGAAAAACCCTTTGAAATGGTTTCTACCCTAGGTTCAATACATGGGAACTAACTATATTTTCACATATTGATAGATTTCTCACCTCCTAAGTAGAATATTGGCTTTACCCATTCAGGGTTGAGAAAAAAGGAGAGGGATATATCTGATCACTACCTAGTTTCTGAGTGTCTCAAGCTTTACCCTTCTCTACCCAATCACTACCTAATTTTACTTGAGTAGTGGTGTAGTGTGATCACTCCTGAGATTCTAATCCTCAAAGGCATTGCCTCTTTAAGACATGGTGCACAATTAATGGCAAGGTGTGTAATTATAGACAGCAAAAGTAGTGAGAATTTTGTCTCCAAGAAGCTTGTGGCAGCCTTGAATCTCAAGGTCGAACCTCATCCAAATGCTTACAAGATTGGTTGGGCAAAAAAAGGTGGAGAGGCTCAAGTAAGTGAGATTTGCATGGTTCCTCTTTCAATTGGGAGTGGATACAAGGACCAAATAGTATGTGACATGTTAAACATGGATGTATGTCACGTCCTATTGGGGAGACCTTGGCAATTTGACACTTGAACTTTGCATGAAGAGAGAGAGAATACATGGGGAAGAAAGTGGCATTACTTCAATTGAATAAGAAGAATGATGAGGGAGTTAATTCAAAGAAAGGTGACAGAAATCATTTGTTTACCACAATCAGTGGCAAATTATTTGAAGGGAGGCTGATATTGGACCTAGTGGTAGTTGAAAAGGCTCAAGATACAAAAAACAGTGAAGTTCCTCTAGAGTGCAGAAGTGGTTTGATGAGTTTCCAAAGCTCAAAGAGGAACTCTTAACCCTGCCTCCTTCGCGCGACATTCATTATCATATTGACTTGGCTCCTAGTGCTACAGTTCCTCATCTTTCTCATTATAGAATGAGTCCTAAGGAATACAAGATCATTCGCCAACATATTGAGGAGTTGCTAAATAAGGGGCACATTCAACTGACCCGTAGCCGATGTGCGGTGCCAGCCCTACTCACGCTGAAAAAGATGGTAGTTGGAGGATAGGCAGGTGCCAGCTGGGGCCTTTCAAAGTGTCACACAAATATGGCTCCAATGCAAACCGCATTGAGTTGCCTTGTTACTTGCATATCAATCCAGTGTTCAATGTTGTTGATCACAAACATTATTTTGCTCCTGATGACTTCCAGGTGACTTCCTACTTGCCATCTTTGAGGTCGAGTCTGATTTTGGGGGATGGAATATGATGTAGTGTGAGGCCTTATTGTTGTAAATAGCTGAGAATTGGTTGGGATACAAACCAACTCTCAGCTAGTTACAACTAACTATCCCAACCAACTCTAAGGCCTCACACTACACCATCTGGGTTCCTTTAAAGTCAAGTTGATCACACATTTTTTACAAGCATTCTGCAAATAACAAACCTGTGATTTTGATTGTATATGTAGATGAAATTATTCTTGTAGGTGATAACAAGCAGAAAAAACTTGCAAGTCCGTTTCCTATCAAGGACTTTGGAACACTAAAGTATACTTCCTAGGATTTCTAAGATCTAAGAAAGATATTTTTGTTAATCAAAGAAATTATATTATTGATTTACTTGGAAAACAGGCTTACTAGGGTGCAAGGTAGCTAAGATACCTATTGGACCAAATTTGAAATTGGAAGCTGCAAAAGATGAAGAAGTAAGTGCCAAGGAATGATACCGAAGCTTAGTGGGAAGACTTGTTTATTTATCTCACACACATCTAGATAGTGATTGTTGTCATAGTCTACATGGTAAGTCAATTCATGCATTCACTAGGACATGTTCATTTTGAAGCTGCATATAGAAACTTGAGATATTTGAAGGAGACTCCCAAAAAAAGCATTGTTAAGAAACACAACCATCTCTAGATTGAATTTTATACATGTATTGATTGGGCAAGAAGCACAATGGATAGAAGGCTTACTTTTGGCTATTGTTCATTTGTTGGAGGTAGCTTAATCAGTTGGCATAGCAAAAAACAAATTTGGTGGTCAGAAGTAGCACTTATGCCAAGTTTAGGACTTAAGCTCATGGTATATGCGAAGGAATATGGATAAAAAGAGTACTTAAAGAATTGAAGGTCTCTCAAAAGCCACCTATGCTAGTATACTGTAACAACAAGACTACGATCGCTAGAGCCCATAACCCAGCTCTACGCATATCAAAATTGACAAACAATTTTTTTCTTTAAACAGAAACAGGACTATTCATTGATAAAATGAAAGAGTCTAATGCTCAAAGTACATGAGAGGAAACAAAATCAAAACTACAAACTTGTCAATACAAGGCTAGAACCAAATTCCATAATAAAGACTAACACTTCGAAGAAAAGTAAAAATATTCCAATTGAACACATATCTCAAGATGAACACATATGCCAGATGACTTTAACTCAAACAAGCCCAAAATAAAAGAAGAAAAGCTTCCACTGAGAAATATGAACTTGAAATTATTAAGGGCCAACTAAAAATGATTGACAAAATTCTAAGACCAAAAAAGAAATCATCTGCTTCCAACAAACCATTTGATAGCTCCAAATCCATTCATGGTCGCTGGCCAGGGTCTCCCAAAACAGCAGTTACTAACACCATTGATATGCACATGCAAATACTTTCAAGGAAATCAACGAATTCTACTTGCGCTTTTTTTTTTTTCTTTTCTTTTTTGCTACTTCAGTCCCCAAGCCTCTCGAAACATCCAGCCCAAAACAAAGGCATCAACAACCGTGTAACTCAAATCCAATATCTTCATGTTGAAGAAAAACAAGGCTGAGAAGGCTCCCTTACTCAAGTGAACCAATAGTATCCATAATCAGCTCCTCACATAAAAGTTTTTTTTTTTTTTTTTTTTTTTTTTTTTTGGGATAAGATACACGAGGAAGTTATGGGAAATTACACCAAGAAAGTGTTGAGGAATATAATCAGAGATCCTCAAATAAAAGCTTATCAAAGATTTACGAACTATTGAGCATAACAATTCGTCCAACGATTTTAAATATCATGTGAAGACCATCGATATTTTCCAAATCTTCGCATATTTAGAAAAGGTTTGTCAGCTTTCTGAAAAATTCTTGATCATTCAATAAGAGTTCTATAAACCTCAATTGATGTGCAATTCGACTCTCAACCACAGTCTCCTGGTTTACCAAACGCTTCCAAAGAGGTCCAACAAAATCCATTTAAGTTCCAATTGAATTAATGAAATGTAGAACAATACTAATTGTGGAAGTTGGTTTTGTAATAGATGTCCCCACTCTATCTTTTGGATGTTTCAATGAGGCCCCTAGCATTCCAGGAGATCTTCATTTACAAGACACCTCGCAAGGAGACAAACACTTCATAAAGGAGAAACTTGAAACCATGTGATATGTATTCCTTATCTCCCTAGTATAGAACAAACAGTAGAATAGTGAAAGAAGCAAACAATTATATCTCACCAACTCCAATTTTCGCAAATTTTGTCTGGAAAACCTGTTCAATCACCAAAAAGGCTCACGATGAGCTCCAATTGTTATTTAATTCAATTCAGATTTCCACATAATGTGTAGATTAAGAAGAATAAAGACAAGCACTCACTTTAAACCCAGTGTCACCAGGGTTAAAGTAGAACTTCTCTTGATAGCCTGTAGAAAATTAATGTTAAATATGAAAACAACAAAAAGCCAAACACATAAATTTCTGTGTAAGGAAACTTATGCTTTTCTCTACCTGGTCCATCCGGGATATGGGACTTTCTGTAAAGTCCGAGATCTGACCCATCAGCATCAATTATGGCTATGGAATTATAATGGGCATTATTAGCTTCCTCAAAGAAACTAACAGGAATTACCACACCTAACTCTTTTGCAAGTTGTTGCATCCTAGACAAAAACAAGATACTGAAGTAAGTTTGACAGAAAAGTATCTATAAGGGGCTGTTCGGCCCATTGGTATGCACTGATATGAGATCGTTTTTTACCCTTATCTATCCATTTAGTCTATTAAAATATTAAGTCCCCACATATTTTGACCCACATGTGCACAGTGTTTATCTGCCACAACTCACTCTCATTACTCTCTCTCACCCTCATTCCTCTCTCCTAACTCACATGTCCATAGTGTTTATCTGATACCACAAATCTCTTCACCCTTGCCACTTCAATGAAAATCTGAGAACCAGTCTCTTGCCAATTCAATGGCCTCCGTTCACCCATAACCCGTTCAACGTTTTAATTCATACTTTAGCTTTCTTTCCTGGTTTAGCTTGGACTATATTTTTACTTTAGATTTTCTTTTTTCATTTTTTTTTTTTTCGAACTATAATTTTGTGGACATTTGGAATAGGTAATTTATATTTCCCATTATATAAATAGATGTGCCTAATTTGGTCGATTTCATATTTTTGTGTACTTGTATGTATTGTTGCAAGATTCAGTATTTGTGGGTTCCATTGGGTGTTAATATTGGTCTATATGGAAATAATTTTTTTATATAATTTACTTCTTATCCATATTTTATTCCAAGAAAGATGGGTAGATTAATTAACCCAAATATTTGTTATATAGACATCATTAAAGTAGATTATTTAGAGTTCTAAAAACTATACCAGATACCCTTGACATATTAACTCAACTCTGCACCCCAAATACAGACATGTAAACTCAGACAAAACAACTTTGCACCCCACACACAGACATATGAACTCCACAGACATATAAACTCTGTGCATCATATCTAAACTCAGCGCCTCAAACAACCCCTAAAAGATGAAGCCAAGAATGAACCTTTGTCCCTCTGATATGAGGTCTAAAATGGAAAAAGTGCAACGCTATCCTAAATGCCATTGTCAATTCAGCTTTACCTAAGAATTGTAGGATGGCCTTTATAAGGCTTAGCTCGTCGAATAAAATCCTCCCTTTGTGCCTGGCAAAAGTAGTAGCCTTCAAACAGTTCCTGGGGAAATCCATGAGAAAAAGTTAAGGGGAAAAAAAAAAAGCTAGAAACATTCTCTGAATTTATGCAGATGCTGCATTAGCATTTGATTCATGGTCTTATATATGTCATTTTCATTGAATAACATAGTGCCTTTGAATCGTGTTGGTTGGTTGGTTCATTAGCTCCTTGTTTCAATGCTAGGTTGTATAAAGTTAATAGATTGCCTTTGTTTGGAAGGGACTTTTCAAAGTGATTTCATCACATTTTTTGGGGTCTATTGAATTTCCTCATTAATATTTCTAATGAAATCACTTCCAGTTATATGTTGATCTTTTTATCGTTTTGAAGCAGTAGGTACTAGGTACTCTGGCACTGGATTTGGAAAGATCAAATAAGTGTGATCTCTTATGGGGGAAAATCCCTATTTTTCATTGTCTCCTTGATGTGAAAATGATGTCAGATTCTTGGACCATTTGTTGATTCACTGATAATTTGCAAAGAGGGTATGCCCAAGCAGCTTTCCTAGTTTGATTCTTCACCCGTTTCTCATAATATGCAGCTTTAATTTTTTTATGAAATTTTTTGTGGACATGCTCTAGAGCTAAAAGTCTAAAATATAAAATTAACAAAGTGCACGTCAATGCAAAAAACTTAACCTTTCAAAGTTTCATAGATTTAGTATCTAGTTCATATACCTGGATGAGTATTATGTTTGCACCCTTTGCATGGGCCGATCTGACCAGCCTGCAAAGAATTAGAAGTCCAAGTTGTATCAAACACATATAGAGAAACCAACTCGAAACAGCACTCGAAGGTAGCCTTCAAGTGGAAGCATTAACATAGAATATATATATATATATATACACATATATGAAAATTGAATGTATTCTCAAAATCCAATCTAAGTCTACAGGAGAAATCTTATAAGCTCGCATGTGTTTTAGTCAGATTCATTGCCAAAGGAAGTGATACATGAAAAAAAAAATAATAAAATCAATTTGTAAATACAGAATGTCGACAGTATAAAACCACGGTAATCAAATAGAAACTAATATTTACCAGCTATGATAAGATAATCCTCTAGACAACAAGAAAATTAATCCATTATCTCAGTCCCTAAGAGTTCAACCAATCACCTTACAATAAGAGAAGCAAAACTAACCAACGGAGTTAGAAGGATGAATAAGTAAGCAGCGATTGAAGCTTATTCAAGGAACTGAAGTATGCAATAGAAACCCCAAGTAAGAAAGCATTGAGAAAAGAGTAAAACCTTTCGGCAGAGGCAACATTAGTAGAGATATCGTCCGTACAGGCAAATTGCAGGGCTGAAACCGTAACCTGGCTTCTTGCCGTGCCCATGTTGGCTTCTTCGCTGTGTAGGTTAATGATGTGCTGGGCAGGGGAGAAAGAGTATGAGTATCTCTTTTTCTACACCAAATGAATTAAGATCTTGTTTTGATCCAATAAATTTGTCATTTGTTGAATTATAGATGGAAAACACAGAGAAAAGAAAGAAGATACCGAATGGGGAAATTGGGAGGATGAATCTTTGGAGAAACAGGATAGTAAAGAAGAATCAAAGATTAATTTAATGCATAACAATTGTAAGAAAGAGAAAAAAAAAAAAAGGAAAAAAAAAAAACATGGCTACCTTGAGATGGAGTTTTGAAGCTCGGCGCAGCAGCGTGAGGTTGCAGTAGAAAGAAAAATGAGCGTGGAGGTGTGCCAGCGACCGATAATGGCAGTGAGGGGAGAAGAAAGTAATCAAATCAAATATAGTCGTGGAGTTGGTGATGTTGTGCACAAAAAGCAGGTGGCGAGGGAGAACAAATGGACTTGTGCGTATGGTAAGTCCTTTTTCACTTTAACAATGAATATCTGTCAATGGGACTGGTATGCCTCCTTGGTCAGACATTCAATCTCTATCCATTAACATTTACTTCATATTTGGGATTAATCTAAGATATATTAGTAGTATTTATAACTATTTAAAATCTTATTTATTGTGGTGTATACTAACTTTAACTAAAACGATCATAGCTCAATTATGATTGTACTATCATATTCAAAATCAAAGATTTGATTTTTTCATCTCAAATATTATTAAAAAAATTAATACCAACCTTGCCTAAACAAGATTACAAATACTTTGTCTTTATATAGAAAATACAAATACAGAGTGTTTAGGGCGAGGAGATAGAGATGAGTTGAGAATTGTTGGGAGGTCAATTTCATCACCAACGACCACCTCTGACGACTAACTTCTGCAACCACCTTCAACAACCAACTCCAGCAACCACCTCCGACGATGAACTCCAGCAACCACTCTTGATGGCCAACTCCAGTGGTCACCTCCGACAACCAGCCTTGGTGGCAAACTCCAACAACCACCAAGCATGGCCAATTTCAGCAACATTCAACCACCACTATTGACAACCAACTCTGGCTACCTTCGATAGGTAGCCACTCCACCAACTCCAAAGACCATTACTTTAAATAATGACTATTACAAATTTGAGTTTTGTTGACACACGAGTTTTTTTTGTTTTGTTGACTCTCGTGATATAAAACCGTTAATAAAACTTGTTAAAGCTTAAAAATAACTATTCATTTAAAAATACATATAAAACATCAATAAATGTTTATATTTAAATTGACGCACAAAATTAACAATAAAAATATCTTTGTTAACACAAAAGTACTTAAGTTCTGTCAAAACGTTGAATTCTTGATTTTTTTTTTTTTAATTAGTTCATAGTATTTTATAGTCGTTCTCTATGGTAATTTAACATTAACAAAATCATCTTTATCATGTATGAAATGAAAAACACTTTTGAGAAAAAATTTTCAAACATATGAGTAATTATATTTTAAAATTAAAAAAATAAAAATGAAATCTTAACTAGAGACGTCACATGCACAAATTTGTAAATGATTGCTTAAGATTTTTTTTAAAAAAAAAAAATGGAATGCAATGATCTAAACATAAACCTTAAACCACATCTCCCTAAACTCCCAATTGTGCTTAAAAAAACAATAAAATAAAATGCAATCTATAGTTTACTAAATATATATATATATATATATATATATATATATATATATATATATAGAATTATTGAATAAAAAAGTTTTCAAATAAAAATAAACATCATAAAAACAGATTATTTAAGGAAAAATTTACACAAGATACCTATGACATATGAACTCAATACCCAAACATCCAAAACACAGACATATGAACTCTACAGACATCATAGTTTCGGACAACATATCTCAACTTAGTACCCCAAACAATCCCTTAATTTATTATTATTACTATTATTATTATTATTATTTTGCTTGTACCTAGTGTTTGTGTAGCCTAAATTATTTGACCATTTAACTACAAACTATTTGTCTACCCTATATAGGTTTCAATTTTATATAATATATTTTTATGAAAGTGTCTGTCAAACCAAATCTAGTTTTGATTTTAAATTAATCCATCTTAGTTCAAATCATTTTTTATTTGTTTTACGTTAATTTTAGGTTTTTATTGAAATTTGATTTGAGATCTTGGTTGGTTATGATTGGATTATTTTCTTTATTCTTTTTCAATTTTTGTAACATGGAAATTGTGGTTTAATTCAATTAGAATTTTGTGTTTTAGTTTGATTTAGTATGTTTAAATTATTATTAATAATGAGTTATTTAGTCCTAGAAAGCTGGAGCAATTGAGTAGAAAACATGTGTCTAATGTCATATATGTGATAGCTTCTAGAGTACTTTTATGTAAAAATAAGTCAAGCATGTATCTTAGCCTTGATTAGTGAAACAATGTAAAATATGTGCTCGAGAATTGAGTGGAGTTTTCTCGTATTTCGACTTCTCCATCAACAGCAGCTGGAAGGACAGCGTCAGCAATGGCCCCACGCGTAGGTGTCTCGACTTCGCGGATCAAAGCAATCGGCAATTGAGTCCGAATCGGGTGGCTTGGAAATTCGGCACAAAGAAAAGAAGGAAGCAGACCAAAGCCCTCGCCAACACTTGGAGGAATGAGATAAGCTCCTATTCACTAGGAGCGAAAAGAGTCCAATTTGAGTTATTCTAATGTTTTTTTTTTTTGTGTTATTCTGATATTTTTAGGTCATTTGCAGAAAACTATAAAAAAAAAAATGTGCCCAAGATGTGATTGCAAGCCTTTTAATTAAGAAAATGAATAATAGCTAGGAGGAGTAAAAAGTGTGCCTTGCTCAAGATGCGGCCTATAAAAACAAAAGTTCCAGATTTTTTAGCACTTATAGATTCTTCAAAATTTCGGCCCAAATCCGATCAAACCTTCATTAGGACAAAACTACAAATAGTTGTAAGGAAAAACCCTAGCCTTAGAAATCAATAAAAGGCGTTGATTTCCTTAAAGGCATCAAGTTTCAAGCTACCTAGAAACTCTTTCATTTTTTTCTGCATTTGTTCTTTTCTTTTGTTGTACGAAGACTCTAGGGTGTTGTTGCTTGATCATCTCTTTGTTTGTGAATCTCTTTCGGGTACTTGATTCGAAAGAACAAATGCAAGTTATTATCCATCTCTAAAGAGTTTGAACTTTGGTAGATTGAGAAGCAACTTGAAGAGTTCTTATGGAGATGGTGAGAAAAAGATATATTTTACATCCCATACGTGCTATAATTGGAAATATGGTTGTTTCTGGTATTATTCTTTCTTTACTTCCATTTTAATGGTCAAAACTTGTTGACGGTCTCAACAATTAAATAAAATTTATAAAATATCAATCTTTAACCCCCAAGTAGTATTAGTATAAAGATCGGATCGATCCACAGGAAAGTGCAATAATAGTTTATGGACCTAATTTCTTAACTAATGTGATAAATCAGAGGCTTTGGTTGCAGAATTAAGATATGTGAGATAAGAAAATAAAGCAATTGTATCTTTGAAAGTAACTAAACTAAATATTCATAGTTAAGAAAATTAGAATCACCCAAAATATAAATTAAGCTCAAAACCCTCACAAGATTACATAAGAGTTCATCCAAAATTTCTAAGCTAAAACATAACTAACCATGATTACATATTGAAAGGAAGTAGTCAAGGTTCGTCATCATCATGCTAGGTCCAAAAGAAAACAACCTAAAACAAAATAAAAATTGAAAAGAAAGAAGAAAACACAGAGAAAGGTTCCATAGCTTGGGTGGAACACCTCACCCCATCCCTAGAAACTAAAGTGTGAAGAGATTGAAATCTCCAACGGAAGTGATTGATCGCTTTGCTTCAATTTTTTATTAGAAGAAAAACTAAAAAACTAAAATTACAGAAAATATGTATTGTTGTAATTTAGTAATTTAAGCATAAGTTTATCTTTGAAGAAACACTTTTTTCGAAGAACTTCTTTGTGTCGATGACGTCCTCTTCCACATGATCTTCTTTGCTATGACTCTAGGCAAGACCAACTTGTGGGAGTCTTATAAAGGAAGGGAATTTGTGATGGAATTAGGAGAAAAATGAAGAATTGAAAGAGTTGTGAGAGTTGTAGAATTATGAGGGGAAAAAAAACCAAAGGAGAACACACCTCTCACTTCTCATAAATATCCTTTTATAGAAAATAATTAGGTTAAAACCCTAATTATAAATTGATTACTTTTATATCATATATTAAAATAAATGATTATTTGAATCATATTCAAATGTATATTTCTCTCATAACCTATAGTTTCAATATGAATCTCATTCATGTTAAATGATGACTAAATATTTGAATCATATTCAAATATGTTAAGTTTCCATTATTACATAGTTGTAATATGAATCTCATTCATATTATATTATGAAATATTTGAATCATGTCCAAATAAATTTATTCTCTTGTAATGTATAGTTTAAATTTGGATCACATTCATAATTAACTATATTCTAATGTGTTTACTAAAAAGCGCTTGAAAATTGCTTTCTATTCTCTCAAATTAAGGGAGTTTATATTAGATTTCACTTGTTTGCTAGTGATTTTCAGGTCCAAATAAAGAAAATTAGAAGTGAAAGCCAAAAGATCAAAACCGAGCTAGAATCCAGTGAAAAAGAGAAGAAAAATCCAAATCTACCAAAAACAGGGCAGCGTCGGGCGCCGATATGGCGCTGTCGCGGCGCTTTTTCCTGATAGCAGCCTCTGCCTCAGCACAGCGCCATCATCGTGATGCTGTGGCACAACCCCGAGGGTAGGTTCCATGACGCAAAGCACGACGGTGCCATCCAGCAGCGCGGTGGCGCCACCTTTCAATGTCGGTCAGCGCCGCAATCCCATTCACCAGCGTCAGGGTGCCATCTTTCCTAATTTGAAGAATTTATATTTTTGGAAAGAATTTTAGGCGGGCAACTCTATAAATTGGAGGGTTTCCAGTAGCCCTAATCACAAATCTACACACCAAGAGATACAAGAAGAAGAGAATTGAGTGTCATTAGAGAGTTCAAAGAGTGAGTTAGTTGCAAGGAAGAGAGAAAAGAGTTCGAGAGAGAGTCGTGGTGTCGTTCGAGTTCTGACATGAATACCAAGGATACCTTGACGGTGCTTCCTCAATTAAAGGCCTCTTTCCAGTAGAGTTTCCCTTTCTTTACATTCTTTCTTTGTTTATATTCTTTGAACATGTTGCTTCAAGCTATGAGTGGCTAAACTCTTTAGTTTTAGGATTTTGATGATTTGTTTATGAAGTTATGTTGATATTGTAGACTCTTCATGATTTTGTTGTAATGATTATGCTTTTCTTTGTTAGTGTACTTAAATTCTTGTTGAATGACCATGTTCGAATGTTAGGTTAGATGTATGGTTGAAAGATTGTATTCTAACTAGATCTATAACAAATAATTGTTGTTAATCTCTTATGAAAATAGTCAGGTTAACAATAAAAGTTGCTAAAGACTACTCTTAATGCCCTGTAATTTGTATTGGTTTCAAGAAATTAGTAATCAATTGAGTTGCATGAGAAAAGGTTGTTTTTTAGAGAAAATAACTTGGATATTTGTTTGTAGACTTAAGCATAAGAATTACAATAAAATCCATAAACCCTAGAATATTGCATGATGAAATAAACAATGATTCATTAACTTAGAACTTTCTTTGACTCTTGTGTTTCCTTATTTTCTTTCCTTTTTAGTTTTTAAAATCACAACTTAATTTCCAATCTTCAAATAAAATTGATTCAATTCTAGAATAGCTAAATACCTTAAACCTTCATAATTGGATCCTCAGTGGAACGATATTCGGAACTTAATCATCTTATATTATAACTTGACCTATACACTTGCGATAAACATGGAAAGTGCTCATCAAGTTTTTTGGCGCCATTGCCGGGGATCCAAAGAACGGTTTTTGTTATTTAATATTTATTAGAATTGATAGATCTTAATTTGAGGTGTATACTATTTAGTTGATTATTTTGTCAGTGTATGCGTCATGATAATCCTAACCTCCTCCCTCTTGAATCCAAGATTGATAGGACATATAGAAGAAATCTAAGGGCTCTATATAATCAAATCGAGGAGATGGCAGAGGAGATACCAAAGGCAATTCGAGGCTACTTACAACCGACATGACCGGTAGATCAACCCGGCATAATGAATGTTTCCATCAATGTCAATAACTTTGAATTGAAACTGGGGTTGATCCAAATGGCTAGAGAGCTAGCCTTTAGAGGAAGAACCAATGAAGATACTTATAAGCACTTACGATCCTTCTTAGAGATATGCAGAACGGTAAAGATGAATGGTATTTCTAACGATGCTATTAAACTAAGACTTTTTCCTTTCTCTTTACAGGACCGAGCAAAGATTGGTTGGAAACCATACCTCTGGATAGTATCACCACGTGAGAGATTTTGGCTTAAGCTTTCTTGAACAAGTATTTTCCATCGGCTAAATCTAAAGGCTAAGAATAGAGATAGGAACATTCCGCCAACTTAAGGATGAAGAACTATATAAGGCTTGGGAGAGGTACAAGGATCTCTTGAGGAAGTGCCCTCAACATGGCTACTCAAATTGGTTGCAAATTCAACTCTTTTACAATGGATTATCAAGTTCAACCAAATCCATCCTAGATGCCATCGTTGGAGGGTCAATTTTCTCTAAGAATGCTCAAGAGGCTTACACCATACTAGAGAACTTGGCCACTACGTCGTACAATTGGCCATGTGAACGATCTTCTCCAATCATCCCAAAAATCGTCGTATTGTATGAGATGGATGAGGTAAACTCTCTTAAAGCTCAAATGGCTTCCCTTACTAATGCTCTTTCTAAATTAACTGTAGGGAGCCAAGCTCAAGAAAGTCCACCATCCATAGCATCTCTTGCCGCCTTGGCATCGGAGATGTCTATTCAAAAGGAGTTGGAACAAGGAGATAATGCGACGACCAATTATGTTGATAGATGACACTATAGAGGCCACCAACAACAACTTCCAACTCATTACCATCCTAACTCGAGGAATCATGAAAACTTTTCTTATGCTAACAATAGAAATGTTTTGTAAGGTCCTCATGAATTTTCCAACGTACGTCCATCACACACCGAAAAGAAGTCCAACTTAGAAGGTTTGATGGTGGAGTTCATAAAAGAGTCAAGAGGAAGGACCACCCATTGGAGAGCACCGTACAAAGTCATGGTAAGGCTATCACTACAACAAATATTACATTTAACGACTCATGAACAGTGCCAAAAATAAAGGAGAAAGTGAAAAAAGAGTCATTAAATCAAAAATCACACATGTTTGGCGGGAAAAAACGGAAATTTTCGGATGACTGTACCGATAGAAGTATTTGGAATCCAAAGCAAGTGTTGCATTTTGGTTGAGGTCTTACGAGATTTTTGTCATATGCGCCCAATATGCACTCCTTGTCTTGATGCATATATGATGTAAGTAATCTTAACATATCATGGTTTAGTATTAAAATTTATATATT
Organism: Citrullus colocynthis; assembly: GCA_031780015.1. Classification (NCBI taxonomy): domain Eukaryota; kingdom Viridiplantae; phylum Streptophyta; class Magnoliopsida; order Cucurbitales; family Cucurbitaceae; genus Citrullus; species Citrullus colocynthis. The sequence goes on along the minus strand of QLSR01000100.1, from coordinate 4,218,022 downwards.
GAGTACTGTATAACGTTTAATTAATTTATAGGTACTTATACAAACTAATGGAGAAATCGAAAACTTTGAGTTTGTATAAGTTTTTAGATGCTGGTTCCATCTCAATGTCAACCAACAAAGAATCTCGAGCTCAATTGTTATCCTCGAGAATGACAGGATTGGATAATCAACTTCTCATCTTCCCTTACAATTCTGGGTATGTTGTACGAAATGCATATACAATATTTTGTGCACTGTATAATTTTTTTTATGATTCTTTAAATTTGTAGGAATAATTGGACTTTGATCATTATTGATCATTCAAAAAGTAGCATATTCTAGATGGACCCTTTAAAAAATCGACTCGACCAAGATATCATCAACGTGATAGGCATGTACGTATGTGATAGCTAGCATTTCACAAGTTTAACTAATATGAATAGATAAAGAAACATGTTACATTTAAAGTCATTTGTAGGTCTTTCAAGATTGTTGACCCTAGAAGAAAAAGCTCAATTGGAAATCAATTAAGGTATGTTATTTCATACATAACATAGTTTATCCAATAAACATGTACAAAATTGACTTAACTTGTGTTTTGCATTTTATACAAACAGTGCCCTAAGCAATCAGGTGTGGTCAAATGTGGATATTATGTCATGCGATACATGTGTGAGATAATATTATCAAGAACCACATCAATTTAGATATAGTACGTATACAAATTCATACAAATTTTAAGTTACGTATTTAGTTCTTCGAGTTTATTTGGATTTCTTTGTTTATAGATGAAAGATGCGCCACCTACATACTCACAAGATGACATTGACGTGGTACGAATTGAGTGGGTATAGTATGTGAGATCGCACATGTTCTTCACATAGGATTTGTGCCAGTAACAGTTGTTGGAGTATGGAGAAAACAAACTTTTTTTTGTGGATGGAATACTTATATTTTGTTACTCAATATAGAATGGAACACATTTGCGAAATACTTTTGTGGAGTTGAAGCATGAATTAAACTGATATGGGTATGATCGTTAAATGTCGTCATTTTTTTTGGAGGTATTGTAGAATTGTGATGTGTTTGATCTGTTATATAACTCCATTAATAGTTTTATATTAACATTGGTTTTTTTTTGTTTGGAAAAGGTTGGCATGACACATGATATTGTCTATGGTTGGGTAACATGACAAATGATTTTTTGCCATCGAAGCGGAGAAAAAACTTTAAAAAATGATTGTTAGCAAAAAGGTAAAATAGGGGTGTTGGAAATGTATTAATTGTTGGATTTGTAATATGTTGAATTTCTGATTAAACTTTATAATTTTGGTTGACTCTTACTCTTTTATATTTATCTAATTTGTACTTCGTATTTCAATATTTTGAGAACAATGTTATGTGGAAGAAGTAGGTCGGAGGAAGAAGTTTTGAAGTTGCAGTATTTTTTGGTGCTTAAGAGGTATATATCATATAACCTAGAATTACATGTTTCTTTGAATGGGTTTATGTTGTTAAGACCTCAGTTCAAATGTTGGCTCACATTACTAGATTTAGGTAGGCTTAATTTCTTCTAATAGTTATTAGAATCCTTTCCAAATAGTTATTGGCATTGATTGACTTTGGAAGTGTCTATGTTGTGGATAGTAACCTAATAGTTATTAGAATCCTTTCTAAATAGTTATTGGCATTGATTGACGTTGGAAGTGTCTATGTTGTGGATAGTAAGTCTAATGTAAGTATTTAAATTACACATTTGTTTTGCTCCTACAGTATTATGTTTCACTTGTCTCCCCCCCTCCTCCTCTTAAACGAAGCAGTTTTTCAATTAACCCTTATTCTTTCTAGTACAGTAGTGTATAAGTTAAATTTAGAGGTTATTCATGTTATTAAAGTTGAAAAGTGAGATTATAATGTGATTTTGAGCCTATTTATGTGACTATATTGTGATTCTATGCCTAATTTTTGTTTGAAAGTATTCATCGAAGCTTACTTGTATGACTAAAGTGGGGTTTTCAGTATAAATGTACATAACATAATGATATTGTCACAATATAATCAACATATATATAACCTGCATATTGTTATTATTGTTAACCTTTATATATTGAGTCAAATTCTAAAATGAATGTTTTTTTTTTTTTTTTTGTAAGGTTCCTGGACAATGCCATTGAAGCAAGGAAACCCACCAACCAAGATATTTTTTTGGTGAAATGCCAACATTTAGTTGTAAATACTGAATTTGTAAATGATGTACCTAGAATTTGATTACTAGTGTTGTTATTAGTTTCCTTGTATTAACGATAGAAACTAATTATTATATATGAAAGTTACTTTTTATGTTTGTGTATATATTTTGTGTAATAACGTGTATGAAACACAGGTGTAATAACATGTATGAAACACAGGTTTAATAACGTGTATCATGGTAATGGTTTCTTTGATATCTGACAAAAGTCATGGGATGTAATTTTATGACAGTAGAATATTATCATCTATTAGACTTTTATGACTACAAATAAGTGACAATGTATGTAATTCAATGACCTTAAAAAAATGTCATAATTAAAGTATTATTGACACGTTAAATGTGTCATTATTTTTTGTTCGATGACAAAATTTCGATGTCGAGATAACTCTTTATATAACAAAAAAAAGTCAACATTTTCATTATTCAATGACTGTAGAAAATTGTCACCAAATACAGTTTCATGACTTATAATGAATGTCAATATATATTATTTGTTGACTGTGTCTAAAAGTCATGAAACTATCAATGATGACTGATTTCTCAAGCGTCATCTATATACTTTAGATGATGGGCGATTAAATGACTAAAAAAAAAATCAACAAATGTCGTAATGACTGTTTTTTAGAGTCATAGAAGCCTATTTTTGTTGTAGTGTATCCACAACATTGAGCTACAAATCAGGCAAATTGCCACTTCTCTCCAAACGATGCAAAAGGGCAAATTTCCTAGCTGCCTCGAAAGAAATCCAAAGGAGGAGTGCAAAGTCGTGACTTTGAGGAGTGGGAAAAAACTGTCCACTCCCTTGATCGATGATGAGGATGAAGAGCAAGAGGTAGAAGAGACCATCCAAGAGCCTATCATAGAGGATGAATCCAAGGAGGTCTTAGAAAAAGAAAAGGTAAAGGAGTCGTCATCTTCAAGTAAGACATCTAACCCTCTACCTTTTTACCTAATACCTTGCCCTATCCTCAACGTTTTAAAAAGAAAGAATTAAATTCTCAATTTGCCAAATTTATTGAATTGTTTAAAAAGCTTCACATTAATATCCCATTTGCTGAGGCTTTAGAGAAAATGTCTAACTATGCTAAATTCATGAAAGATGTCTTGTCTAAAAAGAATAAGTTTGGGCAATATGTGATGATTAGCATGACTGAAGAATGTAGTTCTGTGTTGCAAAAGAAGTTACCACATAAATTGAACGATTTAGGGAGTTTTACTATACCTTTTATTATTTGTTATTTAAATGTTACTAGAGCTCTTTGTGATCTTGGTGCTTTTATTAATTTAATGTCTTTATCTGTTTATAGGAAGCTGAACATTGGAGAGGCACTGTTGAGGATATATTAGTTAAAGCTGACAAATTTATCTTCCCTGCAGATTTTGTAGTATTGGACATGGAGGAGGACTCTAAGATTCCTATCATACTTAGGAGGCCATTCCTAGCAACTGGGAAGACATCATAGATGTCAAACAAGGGAAGTTAACTCTAAGGGTAAACGATGAGAATGTTGTCTTTAATATTTATAAGTCTTTGAGTCATCATGATGAGGGTAGTACTTGCCATCCTATAGACATAATTAATCATACTATTTCTAAGCATGTAGAGGTGATGTTGGTTAATAATCATTTAGAACAAAGCATGATAGATTTTGATTTTGAGAATGTGGATACTGTCTTTGATGAAATTGCTTTGTATGCTAAGTGGTTAGATAGCATGCCAATATGCACTAAAATGTACAAACCTAACTCCTTTGCATGCTATAGATGTTGAGAAATTTGTTCTTGAATTAAAGGTGTTGCCTCCTCACTTGAAATACGCATTCTTAGATGAGTTCTCTTCTTTTCTCGTCATCATATCCTCTGATTTAAATTCTGTGGAAGAAGAAAAATTATTGAGAGTATTAAGGGATCATAACTCCACCATCGATTGGTTTGATGAGAATATTAAAGGTATTATCCCGTCGATCCGTATGCACAGAATCTTGATGGAAGATACCTTTAACCCATCAGTGGAGCACCAAAAAAGACTTAACCCCGCCATGAAGGAGGTAGTTAAGAAAGCAGTACTAAAGCCTTTGAATGGAAGAATCATTTATGCCATATTTGACAGTTCATGGGTAAGTCCTGTTCAAGTAGTACCCAATAAAGGTGGTATAATTGTGGTTAAGAATGAAAAAGATGAAATGATAGCCACTAGAACTGTGACAAGATGGTGGGCATGCATTGATTATAGGAAGTTGAATAAGGCTACGAGAAAAGATCATTTTCCTCTTCCTTTTGTAGATCAAATGCTTGATAGACTTGCAGGTTTTTCTCGTTATTGCTTCTTAAATGGATATTCAGGTTATAATCAAATTGTCATTGCTCTTAAGGATCAAGAACAGACCACATTCACATGTCCCTATGGGACGTTTGCTTTTAGGAAAATGTCATTTGGTTTGTGTAATGCCTCCGCTACCTTTCAACGATGTATGATGTCTATTTTTAAGGGGCTCATTGAAGACATAATGGAGGTTTTCATGGATGATTTTTCTGTATTTGAGTCTTCATTTGATTCTTGTCTTGCTAATCTTGCTTGTGTTTTGCAGAGGTGCGAAGATGCTAACCTTATTTTGAATTGGGAGAACAAGGAGGGCATCATTCTAGGGCACAAAGTCTCTAAAAAGGGATTGGACGTGGATAGGGCCAAAATAGCCGCCATAGAGCAATTGGCACCTCCCAATAATGTGAAGGGAGTCAGAAGCTTCCTAGGGCATACAGGGTTTTACAAGAGATTTATTAAAGATTTTTCTAAAATTGCTAAATCCTTGAGTAACTTGTTAGAAAAGGAAGTTAAGTTTGCGTTTGACGATGCATGTCTACTAGCTTTTAATACTTTAAAAGAGAGATTGATTTCTGCACCTATTATTATTGTACCTAAATGGAGTCAATTTTTTGAAATCATGTGTGATACTAGTAACTATGCTTTAGGAGTCATTTTAAGCCAACATAGAGATAACATGTTTAGGGCAATTTACTATGCTAGTAGGACACTTGATAGTACTCAACAGAAATACACTACTACTAAAAAAAACTACTAACTGTTATGTTTGCCCTTGATAAATTTCGATCATACTTGCTTGGCTCTAAAATAGTGGTACATACTAATCATGTTGCTTTGAAGTATTTGTTTGATGAGAAAGATTCCAAACCGAGGCTAATGAGGTGGATTTTATTGTTGCATGAATTTGATCTAGAAATCAAAGAAAGAAAAGGATGTGAAAATGTGGTTGTGTACCACTTGTCTAGGATTGAGAATGGGGATGCTAACTCATGCCCCCCATTGTTGAGATGTTCCTTGATGAACAACTGTATCAGGTAAAAGATAGTTTGCCTTGGTTTGCTGACATAGTTAACTATTTGGCAGGAGGACATTTGCCACCTGACATGAACTCTCAACAAAAGAAGAGATTTCTGCATAATGTGAAGTCTTACCATTGGGAGAATCCACTTCTCTACAAGGTGTGTGTAACGGCCCTAATTTCGGTAAATCATTTCCTCCCTTTAATGTAAAAAAATAAAAAATAAAAAATAAAATAATAAAATAATAAAATAAAATAATAATTCTTAATTATCGTTAATAGTAGTTTTACAGCGGGGGAAGCGTGAAGGGAGTTGGTAGTCAGCAGGAGGCTGTACCGTTTTCGGTTGGGGGAGAGATCCTCGGTTGAATTTTGAACATAGGGGGGCGTTTTAGGAGAGGAGAAGGAAGGGGAGGCAGCAAGAAAAAGGAGGCAGTCTAGTTTTCCTCTCTGGAGTCACCCTTCGTCGGCCATATTCTCGCTTGTCCCCGTCACTCAGTAGCAGTGCTCCAGCCCTCACGGTGTGGCCTTAGTCATAGTGCTCAGCGTTGTGGCATCGTCATAGTTGCGGCGCCGCAGCGTCTTGGCCGTCATCAGTCTGCGTTGCCACATCGTTAGCCTCGACGCGTCATCAGTCCGCATTTCCGCATCGTTAGCCTCGACGCATCGTCAGTCCGCGTTGCTGCATCATTAGCCTCAACACATCATCAGTTCGCGTTGCCGCATCATTAGCCCTCGACACATCATCAGTCCGCGTCGCCCCGTCCTCTCCGTGACGCATCGTCAGCCTGCACCGTCGGGTCGCCTGCCCTCCCCACGATGCACTGTCACAGCCTACATAGCGCGTGCCGCATTGTAAGGAAGTCGTTGTCTCGCGGACACGCTCAGTATCGCTCAGTATCGCTCAGTATCGCTCAGTATCGCTCGTAACGTTCTTATCGCTTAGTAACGCTTAGCGTCGATCCTTTTCGCTCTCGCAGGTAAGGGACTTACTACTGGGTTTTAGTGATGTATACTGTCTAATGGCATTATTGGTTTTGAATGTCGCTATGATCCCATGTTCGAATGATTGTTGCTATAATTATTCAAGCATGTCAAATAGTTGTATTGTAGGTCATTCATTTCTCATGCCTATGTGTTGTGACTCTGAAATCTCAACTATAGATTAATTATGCCATGACACGTCATAGATTGCCTTGTTGTTGTGCCCGTACCCTCTCGGTATTATGCTACGAAGGGTGTCCCTCGGGATCACCACCTATGTTCATGTTATGATGTTAGTTAATGCGTACCCTTGGGACGCTTCCTATGCTTATGCCAACGCTTATGCTTATGCCGGGTACGCGGGCTCACACAACAAACAGGGTAACAGCTAGGCCCAGTCGTGGGTCTTTTACTGAGTATATTTTACTCACCCTTTTTCTATGTTTTCCTTCCAGGTAAGGAGCAGGGTGGCCCGGCGCATGGCCGAGGAAATCCGTGAACATACCATGGGACCGTCATACTACTTCCGCACCTTAGTCTAGGATAGTTGTACTTGCATTCATGAAATTATTGTTTGATGTCTTGGTTTCATCGATTGTGTTCTTGAGATTTAGCCCAATAAAAAAAATGGGGTATCCCGCTAAAGTATTTTTCCTTTTCCTACGTTGACTAAATGAACTCTGGATAATTTGGCCATTTTATCATAAAAATTTCATTTGTTTACAATGGATGATGTCGTGTCTACTTGTTTTCATCGTATTTACGTACATGTTCATGCATGTTGTAGTGACGAGCTAGGTAGTAAGAGTCTAGGTCGTTACAGTGTGTGCTGATAGTATAATAAGGAAGCGTGTGCCTCAAGAAGAAGTGGTAAGTATTTTAAATTCATGTCACGCCTCCTTCTATGGAGGTCACTATGGACCCACTAGAACTGCATCTAAGGTATTTCAGTCTGGTTTTTATTGATCCTCTCTTTTTAAAGACTGTTATACCATTGTCAAATCATGTGATAGGTGCCAACATACTGACAATATTTGTAGACAACATGAGCTTCCAATGAAACCTATCTTGGAAGTGGAGCTCTTTTGATGTTTGGGGTATTGACTTTATGGGGACTTTTCCTATCTCTTCTGATGGCTACCTATATATTCTAGTTGCAGTAGATTATGTATCTAAGTGGGTAGAAGCCATAGCTACTAGGACCAATGGTGCTTGTACTGTTTTAAAATTCTTGCATAAAAACATCTTCACACGTTTTGGTACACCTAAAGCTATTATTAGCGATGATGGTTCTCACTTTTGTAATAAATTATTTGAATCCATGATGCAAAAATATAATGTCAATCATAAAATTGCTACAGCTTATCATCCTCAAACTAATGGTCTTGTTGAGTTATCTAATAGAAAAATCAAGCAGGTGTTGGAAAAGATCGTCAAGACCAATGGGAAGGATTGGGCCTTTAAGCTCGATGATGCACTATGGGCCTATCGAACAGCTTTCAAAACCCCAATAGGTACTTCACCGTACAGGTTGGTGTTTGGAAAGGCTTGTCACTTACCAGTAGAGCTCGAGCATAGAGCTTATTGGGCTATCAAGAAACTAAACATGGATTTTGAGAAGGCCAGTGAGAAATACCTCTTGGAACTCACTGAGATGGAGGAGTTCCGCGCTCAAGCCTATGAGAATGCCAAACTCTACAAGGAGCGCACTGCTAGATGGCATGACAAGAAAATCACTCCATAGACCTTCCTTCTTGGACAAAGAGTCTTACTTTTCAACTCATGTCTACGTTTGTTTCCAGGTAAGCTTAGGACATAATGGTCGGGACCCTTTGTCATTGTTAAAGTGTCCTCACATGGAGCCGTGGAATTGCGAGGCGACGATAGGACACTCTTCAAAGTAAATGGTCAACGTTTGAAGCCTTATATCAGTGATGAAGAAAGCTGAATTGAGAACCTTGCTTTCATCGAATGATCCATTGGTTCAGTCTAGCTAAGAGACCTTAAACCAAGCGCTTATTAGAAGGCAACCCAATTTTATTGCTTTCTTTATGTTTTTTCTTTTTATTTTGTTTTCAATCAATCTTTAGGTCACTCATATGCTTTAATACTTTTCAGGATCTTGGTTCATCACAAAAAGTACTCCTTACACCAAGCCTTTTGGTGGCTTCCCACTTGCTCCTAGGCTTTTTCTTTCCTTGTTAGATGGCATTGGGGACAATGCATGATTCTAAGTTTAGGGTGAGAGGTGTCACTTGTACTTTTGTGTGTTTTCTTATCCTGCTATGCATGTTTGTGAAGTTTTAATGATCATATGCATGTTAATAAAATTTTGAAAATTTTGGAGCTTTCAAAAGTAATGGGAGTGTTTTTTTTTAATTATTTTTTTATTTTAATTTTCATGGTTGTGTGCTTTGATGTTGATTGCCCATGATGAAATTTGAATATGCATAATAGATGACTTATTGTGGAAATAGAATAGCATTATCTTGAGTTAAATTCATCTAAATCCCTCTTAAAATGTTCCATATTCTTGAGCGCTTAGCCACGTTAATTTAGAATCTTTAACTGAAAAAAGGATTAAGTTGGATGTATTTGGTTGTCACTCTGAAAGGCTCCACCAGTTAGTGAGTTGAAATGCATGATAGTTGTAATCTTAGACTAAGGAAAAAGGAAAAAGTATACATGCCTTTGAGAAAAGAAAAAGTGTACACAAAATATATGAGCTTTATATGTCAATCTTTTTAAATGTTAAACTTGTAATGAGTATACATGGGTGGGGGTAAAAAGAGTTGCATTTGCTGTGATCAGTAAGGACGCTTGGGAATTTACTAGGTACGAGTCCCTACAGTGAATGTGTGAAAGCTAGTACCCCTAGGTAAAAGAAAGCAAGTTTAGGGCCCATGAAAAAAATATATGATCGACTGGCACCTTAGTGGATATATTACTCACTTGAAATGTGTCACACCCCCTCCCTGGTAACTTACTTATCTTGAAAGGAGACGTGAGGACAGCATACATCACCCCCTCTTGTGACGTATACCATCCATTTCTACAAACTGATCCTGTGAGTTCATAATATACATATAACTCCTTCATACATCCAAAACCATAACATTTAGAAAGTTATTTACATATCGATAATTCAAACTTTTAACTCTTCCATAGGGCACTTATACAAAACCATATTTCAACTCCCAGCAAATGTACAACTAGGTCAACATGCCACCTATATAAGGTTTTACATACATACAACTCTTCAAACAGGACAAATTCTGGAAAACTCGAAGCTTAAGCAAGGCGAGTTGGAGTAGGCAAACCACCAGGAACGTCCTTGCTACCTGAAGGGAGAAGAAAACTTGAAAACATAAGCTAACAGCCCAGTGAGTGACTAATTTTCAACAAACTAATTTTTAGTTCGAAAATTTTCAAGATTTAAACAAATCTTGACAGCATGAGTAAAACATAGAGTCATCTCATATTCATTGATTAAATCATGTTTAAATGCCCTTATCAAATCATACATGGTTTTTCAGCAATTCATAAATAAAACAGTATGGTTACAATATTTTTCCTTAGTTGAGGCGAAGCAAAACTCAACACCTCAACGTTAAAAACAAATAAGGCTCGATGCGGACCAGAACTCAACGCACCAGCATATAACCTCTATGTGCACATAGGAACATGGCGGGTTGCCCAAGTACCTTCTCCATGTTCTTCAGTATTGGGTCCTAGGGAAACTCACGTGCCTTCTCATGTCCATCAGCACTGAGTCTCCTCTAAAACATTTTCCTTTAAGGAAAGCAATACTTTATACAAACAGTTCATATGCAAATCTTTCATGAGAAAACAGGGCAATTCTTAAATCAATAACATTTCATAAACATACTTTTCAATACCGTTTAACAAAACATAAACTATGCTTTGTAAATTGATTGATCACAAAATCATAAAGAAATTAGAAAACTAAACTAACATGTACAACGAAATCGTTGAAACAAGAAAAGTGTCACTCACAACTCTTTCTAGGCCTTGAGTGGATTATACGCCTTCCCTATCTCCTCTTGGCCTGAAATAAACATTTTTCCTTACATTACGCTTCTTTTTACTTGATCGTTTAGTTTGCATAATTAAACTCAAATCATGATTCATCACCGAGTCTCCCCTTTTCCAAAGTAAACCTAATAAGCAAGATTACCAACGAAAATCCCACCTTCCCAGCGAGATTACTAACGGAACTACCTAACAGGACAACGGTACTAGCGACACTAGGATAAACGAGACTAGCGAGATTACCTGACGAGCGATACTTAGCGAGAGTTAGCGAGATTTGTGAGACAGTAAGCTCCTCTGTACCTCCAGCGAGATTTGTCTCGCTACTCACTCCCCAATTCTCCGCAATATCAACTTCCTAGCAACACCCGACAGCAGAGTTTCCTCCTTTCCTTTTGTTCTCACTTCTGTCAATTGAAAGTCATATTTCCAGCCACATTAAGAGCTTCTTTCCTTCTACAAACTTGTAGAGAAATATGTTTTCTAGCTTACCTCACATTTTCGTGGCTTAACTCGTCCTTGTTCATTAGATATTGCAAAATTTCTTTGCATTACTACAGATTGCACAGAAATTCCTTATTAGTAACTTTCAACTAAAGGCTTCCATGTTTCTATTCCATTTCAACTCAAACATCCTTCATAAAATTTGTTCAGAATTGACTTAACTTACTAACCTTAAAATTTCAGCCTTAGACTCGATCTCCTCAATTCATTTCACTCCAAACATCCGATACTGTCCAGTCTGTGTGTCCACAAACAACTTTCTGTTCTAGCTTAGATTTCAACACCAAAACGAGTAGGCTTCCATCCAAAATCCACAAGAACACCTTCTTCTACCTTTCTTGTAGTTCATCTGAAAAATGGAATCGACTTAACTCTCGAAAATGTCTAAAAATGATTAAATATTTAATTCACTTACCTATATATATATATAATGCCGACTTAACTCTCTTAGGCAGGCTGGCGCGCAGGGTTCCCTTTCTCAATCCAACGTAAAGCACTCAATGCAGCCTACCATCAGCACCCTCAGCAGATAACCACCCTTAACGCATGGTGCCCTCAACGCCTCTTACCTTCAACACATACAACTCAATCAACCACACCCGTCTTCAACGCATGGGGGCCTTAATGCATGGCAACCTTGCCAACATATGGTAGGTCAAAACATTTCTTTCCCCGCTAATGATCAACTTCTCTTCCAGCGCAGTGACTGCTTCAGCTCATAACTCTTCGTGATTTCACCTTCAACGCACGACCACTCAAAAGAAAATGTTTTCTTCTCTGCTTTCATCAACGCATAGTCTTGGCCAAAGCTTAGCCCTTCCACTCTCGGCTACTTTTCCTCTAGCAACGCATAGCCACCATTTCACTTGCATTCTCCTAACACTTAGTATTTTAAGCCAGTGCTTACAAAATGTGTGGATGCTTGAAGATTGGTGCATGAGCTTGAGTAAGGGGAAAACTAAGGAAACTCACTTAAATCTTAATTTGAGCTTTAGCATTTTAAATTAAATGAGACTTGCACACACACATGGAGATAGCAAGATTTGGCCTTGAATGATTATAACAATATAGATAGGTTTGCATGTTTCTACTTAAGCTCTTAAATGATATTCTCTAAGACATGAATCAATTGCATACTTCTTCATCTAAACTCCCTCTATTTGATTCTATTCTTTGCTCGGGACTAGCAAATCTCTAAGTTTGGGGTGGTGAAAAGCGCTTGAAAAGTTCTTTCTATTTTCTCAAATTAAGGGAGTTTATATTAGATTTCACTTATTTGCTAGTGGTTTTGAGGTCAAAATAAAGAAAATTAGAAGTGAAAGCCAAAATATAAAAATCGAGCCAGAATCCAGTGAAAAAGAGAAGAAAAATCCAAATCTGCCAAACACAGGGCAACACATGGTATCGGTACGGGGCTGATGCGACACTTTTGCCTCAACGCAGTGCGACCATCACGACGCTGTGGCATGGTGCCGAGGGTAGGTTTCCATAACGTACAGCCGGTGGCGCCACCTTTCAATGTCGGTCAGCGTCCGACACCATTGACCAGCGTTGGGGCACCATCTTTCCTAATTTGAAGAATCTATATTTTTTTAAAGAATTTTAGGCAGTCAACTATATAAATTGGAGGATTTCTAGCAACCCTAATCACAAATCTATACACCAAGAGATACAATAAGAAAAGAATTGAGTGAAAGTTCATTAGAGAGTTCGAAGAGTGAGTTAGCTGCAAGGAAGAGAGAAAAGAGTTCGAGAGATAGTCATGGTGCTGTTCGAGTTCCGACATGAAGAGCAAGGACACCTTGATAGTGCTTCCTCAATCAAGAGCCTCTTTTCAGTAGAGTTTCCCTTTCTTTACACCCTTTCTTTGTTTATATTGTTTGAACATGTTGCTTCAAGTTACGGGTGGCTAAACTCTTTAGTTTTAGGGTTTTGATGATTTGTTTATGAAGTTATGTTGATATTGTAGACTCTTTATGGTTTTGTTGTAATGATTATGCTTTTCTTTGTTATTGTGCTTAAATTCTTGTTGAATGGCCATGTTAGAATGTTAGGTTAGATGTATGGTTGAAAGGTTGTATGTCAAACTAGATCTATAACAAAGAGTTGTTGTTAATCTCTCATGAAAATAGTTAGGTTAACAATAAAAGTTGCTAAAGACTACTCTTAATGCCATGTAATTTGTATTGGTTTCAAGAAATTAGTAATCAATTGAGTTACATGAGAAAAATTTGTATTTGAGAGAAAATAACTTGGATTTATGTTTTTAGATTTAAGCATAAGAATTGCAATGAAATCCATGAACCCTAGAATATTGCATGATGAAGTAAACAAGGATTATTTACCCTAGAACTCTCTTTGCGTCTTATGTTTCTTATTTATTTGCTTTCCGTTTTAGTTTTTCAAGATTACAACTTAAGTTCCAATCCTCAAATAAAATTGATTCAATCCTAGAATAGCTGAGTAACTTAAACTTTCACAATTTAATCCTTAGTGGAATGATATTCGAACTTTACCATCTTATATTATAACTTGACTCATACACTTGCGATTAACACAGAAAGTTCACATCATCTACATACATTATTAACTTATATTATCTGTATCTAATACAATAAATATATTTCTCCTTAATTAATTTGAACACTTTAAATTATTCTTTCAATAGCTTGATCCTTGTTTTGATCTGTTATGAGCTAGCAAGGGGACCTCATGGACCAACAAATTATAAGCTCTAATGATCCAAGATTAATTAATTAAACTCTTGGATTAATCAATTTCCATTCATTAAGTATGGGATAAACCACTATAGATCCACAGTCCTACTCTTATGCATTAAAGGACAAATTGCGTCAATGGATATAATCATCACCTTAAAGTCGATCATTTAGGGGATATCATAGTTTCAACTAGTTTAGATGCCTATTTTACCCCTATAATTACCTTTATGTTCTTAAGTACCATTGATCCCCTAATGAACAATTTGTTTATGATCCAACCACAAACCAAATCCTTCTCAGGTCAGTGAGACGATGTGGCCTCATTGTTAGAATCTCTAAGTTAGCACTTAAGACAACTACTCATCTGCTTACCCTATATGAGAAGGAGTGAATTTCATCTTGTGAAATTACATTCTCAACTTCTCATTTGGTCAAGTCCCCAAAATGATAAGCATATTAAGTAAGCGGCTCATGCCGCTCTCACCTATGCAAATGAAAGGACGAGCTCTCACAAGCAGGAGTTCATAAACTCACTTAGGATTAAGATCGAGTCACATATGATCAACTTGTGACATATTAATCTGTTCAATTAACGGATTTACAAAGAGAGATTTAATACCTTGTGATCCAATCTTATACAAACTCTTTGTATAGGATACCCCCACTCACATGTCTCCACATGAACGATTTAGATCAAATTATTTATAATAATTACAAAGTGGGTTGTATCCATAATGTCACCAAGATAAGACACCCAATCTCATCCATATACTATAAACTCTCTAGGTTACTACTTGAACATGATCCATTATATATCAACTACATATGGTTCAAGATTACATCTAATAACCTTGAATTTTTACTATAATGGATGATTTAATATTGCATATTTAATAATTCAAATAAAGAATTATTTGAATAATTAATTAACTACAAGGTGTTAGGGCACAAATTCTAACAAAGTGCATATATATAAAATTGGATGAGAGCATCGTGATGCCACGAGGTAGCATCTTAGCGATATACACTTTAGGAGCTCAACCTTTCAGCACCGAGGCTAGCGTCATGCAATGTTGCAACATTAGTCCTCAATGACGTTGTCTTTTTAGCTCCTTGAAGCCTCAAATGCTCGATTAAGCTTACAAAAGCTCCATATAACCCAAATTGTTTATAACGCTCTAGAATGCACGTAATGCTCAAATTTCCATAAATATAAACATTTAAGTTCATTAATTAATGTAAATAAACAAGATTAGAGGCTCTAAGTAGCTTGTTTATTGTTTTAAAAAAATTGCTTGTTTAGGGAGCTATCACGTTTTATTGTATTGTTCTCATTCTTCGCAGCAATTTAGATTACACTTTTAGTTACTATTTTTTAGAACCAGATGCCACAAATTTGATGCATCATGGAAAGAACCACCGCCCTAAAAGCAATTACGGCACAACCTTGGTGCTACTCGCTATTGTCAGTTTCTCCCTAAGGTTAATACAACTTTCAATCTCAGGTGTGCACTTGCGTGAGGATGGATTAGTAGTGGACAAGAATGAAAAGAAGAAATCGGTATCAAAACCATCTATTCTTTTGTGTACATGAAGACGAAAACCAAAACGGGAAGAAACAGGAATAAAACAGGAATAAAATATAAAAAACAAGAATAAACAAGCAAAAAATAAAAAGAGATGGATCTCATTTAATATTTAGTGAAAAAGAAATCAAACGGATAAGTAATGAAAACTTATTTTCTTTTCATGCAAGTGTGGTTATACTTCCTACACCACTACACCTTATAATCACTTATATCATGCCTTAGTATTTATAACTTTGAGGCATTGCTTAATTTTCCAATGTGGGACAACTTTCCTCCCTATTCCTTTTAACTTTGCTATGGGCCTAAGACTCTAATCTCAAGTCATTCCCAACAATCCCTCATGACTGACTTGTATAGCAAAAAGAACCAAAATAAAATAATAAAAAAATGAAAACTCTGTCTAGGCAAAGATAGAAGATCAAACTTAAACATCAATATCTAACAATTTGAATTGATGCATAATGAAGTAAGACATTTTTTCCCCTAAAAACTTGTTGCGTTGAAAGTTAATCATGCATGGGCCAGGAGGATTGGATGAGCTTGAATTTGTTCTTGGAATTGAGCTTGAATTTGAGCTTGAGCCAATATGTTGTTGTTCGCATTGTTAGCTCCATTAGGTGGTCCTAAGTTGTTTTGCTGATCCGCCATCTTCTTTTATTTGTAAAGCTGTCTCCATTTCTGGTGCACTGTACTTTTCTTCCGAAAGGTTCTCTCGATTTCAAGGTTAGGAATGAGTTCAGGTTGTTTATCTTTGCTCATAAACTATTAAACTACCTTCGACTAAACACGTTGTACTCCCGAAACAAAGATTTCAACAAAATCAAAGAAAATCAAAACACAAATTAGTGTAACAAACAATGACACCGAAAACTTGTTGCGTTGAAAGTTAATCATGCATGAAGCGTTGAAATGGCCTTATGCCGTGTTAATGCTGCTTTAGATTTATTTAATTAAAAGTAAGTTTTCCTATTAAAAACCCATGTGTAAGTTTAAAATAGGTTTCCTGGAGAACCTAAGGTTGAACACTGAGATTTGTAACAATCTGATGTTAAGAAAATTCTTTCATTTAATGTGGTCTACTATACAAATGAATATATGTAAAAAGAATGTGTTGAGGTGTCTTTACAATAACTAAAAGTAAATTTACAAGTATAAGAATGGTGGATGAACATATGGGGTAATGATTTGTGGAGGAAATGGTTAAAAGTGTCAAGCATAAATACAAAAACAACATGCATTGGGATGAAGAAGTCCAAGGAAAAAGTAGGGTTGAGAAGATTTCACTTACATATTTCTAAATAATACTTAAGTAGGCGGTCATGTTGCAAACTCGAAATTGGGAACGCATCTCTCGATGCTTCGACGCCACATTTATCTTATTTCTAAGACGCATAATGAGTTTCCTTTTACAAAAGATCAACTTTATCTTTAAAGCCAATTCTTTTCTTGTTTAAATGAAAATAGTCAATCATTTACTCTCTCAAGCAGTTGATTATAGTTACTTAAACCTATTTGTTCATAGATTCATGTAAGGTTTTTAGCACACATTTAAACAAGATGCAAGCAACTTAAGTAAAACTTAGAAAATGTTAGTTTCATTCACTCAACCCATTAAGAAATTTAATCACTCATGATGTAAGATGTTGAAGACGATAAGGGATGGAAACATGGAATCAATCAAACTTACATTAAAGAAGTATGTAAGTCTTTTGATTGTCATAATCTTAATACAAATAAGAAAGGCGGAAATGAAAGAAAGCTTAAGGTAGAAGGTGGCGATGGTGGTGAGGGAGATTAAGCAGAGTTTTCACTCGTTATTTTCTCCTTGTCTTCAACTTGAGCTCCTGTGGGTTATCTATAGGTAGCCAAAAAGTGGTCTCATGATTGTCTAACACTTTTGCATTTAATTCCATGTCTTGTTGCACAAACTTCATCACATCATAGGTCCATTGGTTTTATCGTGGCCCGATCAAATTAATCATCCACTTGCACATAGACACGACAGCCACTGCCCATGTGTCTAACGATTCTTTTTCTTCTCCATGTCAGGTTCTTCGACACATTGATCATTGGAACAATGTGGACTTGGTGATTATGACAATATTTTTTTCTTGTCCTTTAGCATTTTTGGCTTCTTTTTGTCATATCATGCGTCCAAAAGACATATAACTCATAATTTCCAAGATAGAAGCTTTTGTAAACATCATGAATGTAAATTGATTCATATTACACTATTTCATTCTCAAATTCATGTGTTCATCTCCTAAATTATTCTAATTATTCCAAATAAAGAGTACCATAACTTGTATTTCTACAAGTTATCAGGCAACAACTTCATTAAGGAAAGTGAGTTACCTTTTGACCTTTCAAAAACAATGGTTGAGACCCCTACTACACATTTTACTCCAAGAATTTCTTTGATTTCGTGATTTAGAGTGTGGTATTTAAGGCCATGAACATAAACAACCTCGGGTCAAACCGTGAAAGCTCTAGAAAGAGTCCCTTAAACTCTTTCATAGAAGGTGGTCACACCTTCACAATCACGTCAAATGCTTCATCAAGTTTGTCAAAGACAAACCACTCAAAAACTAAGCTATGAAGACTTCATCATCTAGTTTGCAACAGAACCAACTTCATCAAGTCTACAAAAAATAAACCACTCAAATATTAAGTTATGAAGATTTCATCATTATCCATCAAGTCCATATCAGGAGCACCCAAAGAAAAGAGCTATGGATCATTAAAGGTTTTAGTTCTATCCATCAAGTCCATACTAGGACCACGCAAATAAAAGGCTATGGAGATTTCATAGGTTTGAGGCCCATGTTCACTAAAGATTCTAAAATTATTTTCTTTGTTAGACCTTTGGTTAGAGGAACAACCAAATTTCTCTAGACCTCACATACTCTAAGGCAATAACTCCTTCTTTCAACAATTGTTTCACAACCTCACAACCCCATGTCTGAGATGGATATGCCTTTTTTTGCCATTATATACACTATTCTTAGCAATTCCTATGGTGGCTTGTGAATCACAATGTAAAGAGACTAATATTGATGCCTCCACAATGGTACATCTCCTAGCAGACTTCTAAACCACGCAACCTATTGTCCTGCTAATTCTAAAGCAATAAATTTAGATTGTATTGTGGATCTAGCTATGCATATCTATTTTGCAAACTTCCATGAAATAGCTCCTTCGTCGAGGAAGAACACATATCCACTAGTAGAACTAACTTCGTCATTTTCAATTATCCAATTTGCGTCATAATAACCCTCTAACACAACATGAAATTTATTGAAATGCAAACAATAGTCTATTGTGCCCTTAAGTTATCTTAACAAATGATGAAGAGCACCCCAATGATCTTTATCAGGAATATGTGTATATCTACTCAGTCTACTCACGACGTATGAAATATCAGGTTTAATATAGTTCATTAGAAACATAACACTACCTAGGATCCTTGTATTTAGATTGAGACACACTATCTCCCTTGTTTCTTTAAGACGTATGCTAGCATTGTAACGTATTCTTAAAGGAGCGTCATCGAAACAATCGAATTTCTTTAACAATTTTTCAATGTAGTGTCATTGACATAAAGAAAATCCATTTATCGTTTTTCTTATTTTAACACCAAGTATTACATCTACTTCACCTAAATCCTTCATTTCACAATATAACGATAAAAATAACTTGGTATTATTGATCACCTTTATGTTTGTTCCAAAATGAGCATATCATCAACATAGGCATATAGTCACAAACTCTACTTCAAACAATTTTGAACAAACACATGTATCAGAAGAAATCACCTTGGATCCTTTATTTGTTAAAGTGTCATTGGATTTTTCATACCAATGTTTGACAACTTGCTTAAGACCATAAAGAGATCTTTTAAGTTTACATACTTTATTTTCCTTACTGGCAATTATAAAACCTTTAGGTTGTATCATATATATTTCCTCTTCTAGATGGCCCTTAAGAAAAGTTGTTTTTATATCCATTTGGTGAATTAATTGACTATGGATGGCAACCAGGCAATCAAGGCTCTAATTGACTTCCTTCCATAAGCTAGAGTCTATAGAACTTAAGGCTTCTCGGTAAGCTTTAGGATCCTCATCTATTAGATACATACATGCAAACTGATAAGCAATATCGTGTGGCCTTCCAACTAAAAATGTAGTAAAAAAACAAGGACCAAAATTTTTCTCAGTTCTTTGTCTTTTACTTCTTTTAGGTTCAATTTCATGCATTTTTTCATAAGTTTTAATATCTTCAGTTTAAAGCATACTACTAGTTACTTTATTATTTTTAGTTTCATACATACTATTACTCGAAGAAGGCATAGAAACAGATACATTTTCATAATTAGAAGTGCTAACTGATTCAATTTTTGCCTTTCTCAATGAAAATATATGCTCAAAAAATTCGACATCCCTATATTCACATATGGATCCATCTTCAAACACATAAATCTATATGTAACACTATTTTGAGCATAACCAATGAACACACAATTAAAAGTTTTAGATCCCACCATAGGTTTCTTGAATAGAATATCCTACGTTAGCCAAACATCCTCATACCCACAGGTAATTGAGGTTAGGTGAATAACCTCTGCACAAATCGTAAGGTGTGTTATCCAGTTTTTTGTGAGGTACGATGTTCATAATAAAATAGGCAGAAAGCATAATAGCTTCCCTCGACATATCATCTGGCAATCCAAAACTTAACAATATAACATTCATCATTTCTTTTAGTGTTCTATTTCACCATTATGATATACCATTTTGTTGAGGAGAATAAGGTGTAGATGTTTCATGTATAATTCCATTAAGTTCACAAAATTGCTTTAGTGACTTATCACTAAATTCTCCTCATTTATTTGATCTTAACATTTTAATTCTTTTATCTAATTGATTTTCTACTTCAGCTTTATATTTAAAAAACATCTTATAAACCTCACCCTTTTTTCTAAGTAGATAAATTTTAGTATACCTAGAAAAATCATCAACAAGGGTGATGTAGTAATTTTTTCCACCTCTACTAGTAGTCTTTTTTGAATCAGCCGAGTCAGTATGAACTAGTTCAAGTAACTCTATACATCTAGTAGTGACAAATTTAAAAGGTTTTTGGTGAACTTAGCTTCTACACATATAGACATTTACTAGTCTCATGTGTTTTAGATGCACTGCTCATTTTTAGTGCTTTAAGTTTTTTAATTGATGCAACATTCACATGCCCTAATCTATCATGCCACAAATCAATAGATTCAACGATATAGACAGAATTAGATGCACTTGCATTCATCAAATTTGAAACAAGATAGTGTTCAAAATGAAAAGATCATCAACTAAGTACCTCCTTACCAACAAAGTCACTATTTTTGGTGAGGATAATTTTGTCAGTTTCTAGTATAATTTTAAGCCCAACCCGATTCAATAGACTTCCGTACACCAGGTTCGTACTTAAGGAAGGTACATACAACACATTACTTAAGGATAAAGTTTTTCTATAGGTTAATTTTAGAAGAATCTTCCCTTTTCCAAGTACTTCTACTATGGCAGAGTTACACATCAATACACTCTCCATCAATAGTGTCTTGGTAGTCATAGAAGAGCTCTTGGTTAGAGCAGACGTGTCTTGAAGCTCTGGTGTCAAGAATCCAGTCAAATTTGTTTTCCACCAGGTTGGCTTCCACAACGATAGATATTATGTCATCTTGTTTCAACAAGTTTGGCTTATGGAGTGGGTCATTACTCTGGCCTTCCTTTCTTTTGATTATTGGTAGGACTTGTGCCCTTGTTTCCTACATACATAGCAAATTAATTTCTTCTTTACAATCGTCCTACTAGCAGCTTTGTGATGTCCCTTCTTTTGAGAGGAATTATATTCTTACTAGGCTGCTTCTTGTGATTTTTGAACCTATCTTTGTTAATAGTAGAAGATTTAACCAAGTCTGCATCAACAGGATTCAGATTTTCAGAAATTAGCTTATCTTTTAGCTTGTTAGCTTCTTCCGTAGGCATGTGACTGATAAGCTCCTGGAGTGTCATATCTTTCTTCTTGTGTTTCAGATGGTTTCGATACTTAGTCCAAGATGGGGGAAACTTCTCAAGCAGCACATTTGCTTTGAAAATTTTGCACATCTTCGTACTTTCAGAAATGACATTTGTTACCAAGTTTTCATACTCATGGATTTTATCCATAACTAGTTTCTCGTCTGTGATCTAGAATTGTAGCCATTTTTCAACAACGTATTTTTTTCGTTCAGCATTATCTTCTCTATATTGGGACTCCAACGTGATCCAAATTTCCTTAGCTGATTTTTAGACCATGAATAGATCAAACATCGAGTCTATCATATGGTTGAGCAATGGCCACAGATTTTTTTGTTGTCTTTCTTGTATTTATCAGGATCGATCTTGGAGGACTGGTTAGTCAGAAACAACGACGACTTCTTTAGAGTTTTCTGGACCAGTCAAAGTAGGCACTTTCTTGGTAGCATCAGGGACTTTTGTGGTGAGGATATAATGGACTTCCAGCTGTATGAAGAAGATCAATAACTTTTGGGACCAACATCGGTTATTCGCTCCATCGAGTGGTTCGAGCTTGGACAAGTCAGGGAGGACATTACCGTTCTGAAGGAATCGAATTTCAAGTGGAAACAAGTAATCACCTTGTGTCATTAAATTTGTTTTTGGAAAATCAAAATTACAGAGAACATACAACAAGGATAAACAACTAGATTAGCAAGCCTTTTAGAAGAATAAGATATTAGAATTTTTCCTACCTTTTGAAGACCTTCTTCGATGTGGAAAAACATCTTCTATGAACCACGAACCGAAAAACTTCCAACAAAAAATCACAGCAAGAACTCTTCTTGTCTTGGGAACACCACCACTACAAAAACCTCACTATTCTCAAGGAAGAATCAATAGAGGAAGTGTGGGCTCTCTATCTTTTGGCAAGAGAATTCTTGAAGAGGAAGAAGAGAGAATTGGAGAGGGAGAGTTTTCACAGTTTTTTTATAGAATTTTTCTGTGTCTTCCTCAGTTTTTTTTTTCTATAACTCCCTTCCCCAATACGTAAAAAACACTTGTGGGAGACAAGAATAACTCCCCATTACGTGGGGAGTTATTATTAATAAAATAATAATAAATAATATTAATTTAATTAAATATATATTAAATCATATTTAGTATATATAATTAAATAAAATTAATTAATTAACAATTAATTAATTAATTAATTATCTCATATTTAATTTAATTTTGAATCATATTCAAAATAATCTTCTCTCACATAACCTGTAGTTTTAATATGAATCTCATTCATATTAATTTTAACCTACAGTTTTTATATGAACATCATTCACATAATTAATATTTAAATTTTATTTAAATTTAATCTCTCTTATAATATAAAGTATAAATTTTGAATATCATTCAAAATAAACTTTATATTATAGTGTATCTATATACATCATGCCAATTGTATCACATACAATTAATTCCCTTATTAATTTGAACATTTCAAATTAAACCAAAATATTTGATTATTATACTAAGCCTTTATGAGCTGGCAAGGAACCTCATGGACCTATAATTAGAAGCTCCAATGATATGAGATTAATCAATTAAACTCTTTAATGAGATTAATCAATATTCATTAACTGTAGGTCACTCCACTAAAGATTTACAGTTGCACTCTTCGCACTATATACATATTTATGTGTCCACGGAATTTACTAATCAACAGTAAGTCGGCCCTTCACAAATTACTCATAACTACAGTTGGGTCAAATTATCGTTTTAATCTTGTAGTTATATCTAACTCCTTAAGTACCGTTGATCCCTCTCATGAACAAACTATTTAACAGTTCATGTCACACCTCCTCCCAAGTTACCTGCATAACCTGAAAGGAGATGTGAGGATAGTATACATCACCCCTCTTGTGACGCATACCATCCGTTCCCTCACACACATTCTGAACTATTCACCATGTAATCTCCAGATTCCAAAACAGATTAAACATCATACATGGAAGAGTATAAATAAGCTAAAACAAAATTTTCTCAATTCTTTTACATGTCCTTACACAACCCATAGTTCAACCCCTGGTAATTTTACAGACATATCTACATGCCACCTAATAAGTATAAAGGTTTAACATTCAATCAACACCTCAACAAGTCAAATTATTCAGAGTCTCAAAGCTTAAGCAGGGCGAGTGGGAGTAGGCAAAGCACCAGAAACGTCCTTGCTACCTGGAGGGGAAAGAAAGCATTGAAAACATGAGCTAAAGGCCCAGTGAGTGACAATTTTAACAAACCATTTTAATTCGGAAATCATCAGTAGTAAAACTATGCTCAACATTAAACATAAAACATGTAATCAGTTCAAATACATTAGTTATAATAAAACTAATTGCCCTTATCACCTCATACATGATTTTCAGCAAATCATAAGAAAACAGTTTACGTGCAGTACTTTTCCCTTAGTTGAAGTGGAGCAAAACTCAACACCCCAACGTCGAAAGCATATAAGGCTCGATGCGGAGCAAGACTCAACGCACCAGTATATAACCTCTATGTGCACATAGGAATATGGCGGGTTACCCATGTACCTTCTCATGTTCTGTCTCGGGGAAGTTCACATGCTTATTAGCATTGAGCCTCCTCTAAAACATTTACAGGCGGGTTGTCCAAGTGCTGGGTCTCGGGGAAGTTCACATGCTTATTAGCATTGAGCCTCCTCTAAAACATTTTCCTTTTTAGAAACAACATTTCATACAAACCATTCGTATGCAAATCGTTCATAAGAATACAGGGCAATTATTCAATCAGTAACATCTCATCAACATGCTTTTCAATAACTTTAAGAACATAACGTTTGTCTCATAAAGCATTTAATCAGAAATTCACATTTCATTGGAAAACTGAACTAATATGTTCAACAAAATCATTTTAAGGTAAAAAAAATGTCACTCACAACTCTTTCTAGGCCTTGAATGGATTATAAGCCTTTCCTATCTCTTCTTGGCCTGAAACAAAGATTTTCCCTTGTTATACTTCTTTCCATTCACAAGAACATAAACAACAATTTATCATATGCTGCATGTTTATAGCACATCATGCGGTTAAACTTTCATTAGTTTATTCTCAAGCCTTAACTCTAAATTATGTACTACAAGTTATCCCTTACCCTTCTGCTATACCTTGATTTCCAACAACACCTTACGTGCAGCTCACTTGATGTTATATCAACAATTGAGCCTTAGTTTCTCCTTAACAAGCTGACTGTTACAGCTTGATGTCTCTACTTAATCCCTGCTAAAAATGCATTTCCAGCCCATATTAAGACTTCTTCTCTTCTACGAACTTGTAAAGAATTAAGTTCCACAGCTTACCTCAAAATTTCAGGGCTTAACTCTTTTTCGTTCTCTAGATATGCAAAAATTACTCCGCGTTGCTCCAGATTGCATAGTAGTTCTGTAGTTACTGCTTTTACCTAAAGATTCATGTGACAAAATTCGGTTTCAGCTTAACCATCCTTCATAAGACTTGTTAGGAATTATGTTAACTTACTAACCTCAAAATTTCAGCCCCAAACTCGGCTTCCTTGTGTCGTTCTACTCCAAACAACAACCATTGTTCAGTTTGTGCATCTATGATCAGTCCTCTGTTCTCGCTCGGATTTGAGCACCAAAACCGGTAGAATTTCGCCCAAAAACTATAAGAACAACTTCCTCTCCTTCTCTGGTGGTTTCTCTGAAAGATGGAACTGACTTAAGTTCTCGAAATGTCTGAAAATAATTCTCACCTATATATATACTGCTGACTTATCCCTCACAAGTACCAAGGTGATAATGCCGACTTACCCTTCACCGTAGGTTGGCGCTGGTTTTTCCTTCGACGCAAGGCACTCATGCCTATGTTCTCCTCCAGCGTCTTTAGCAATTAATCATTCTCAGCGCATGGTGTTTTCGGCACCACCCACCTCCGACGCATACAACATATTCATTCACATCACCAGCTTCATCGCGTCAAGACCGTTCTGTCTTGGACGCATGGTCATCTTTGACGCATGGTAACTTCAACGCATGGCTGTCTTCGGCGCTTGATGACTTCAGAGCATGGTTGAAGCATATTTCTTTCCCCACCAATGATCCATTATTCTTCAATGCGGCGACTGCTTCAGCTCACCCCCTTTGTAATTCAATCAATAACGCATGGTTTCTCAAATACTTCGATCTCCACTACATTCACCAACGCATGGTCTTTATTAACACTTAACCACAATTTGCTCTATTCCTCAGCTACTTTTCCTCTAGCAACACTTATCCTCAATCGCATGGCTCTCCCCAACACTTGGTTTAACAAGTCAGTGCTTACAGTTCAACTATAAACTAACCCCTCTCGAGTCAGTGAGAGGGTGAGGCCTCATTATTAAAGACTCAGAATCAGCCCTTAAGGGAGTAATTTATCTACTTACCCTAAACACGGGAAGAAGTGAATTCTATCTTGTGAATATATTTTCCCAGCTCCCTAATCAAACAAATCCCCAAAATGGTAGGCATATTGAGTCGGCGATTTGGCGACTCTCACCCATACAGATCAAAGGATTGCCCTCATAGATAGGAGTTCATAACTCACTCAAGATTCAAGTCGAGTTACCTATAGTTATCCTATGAAATGTTAATTTCTATAATTAACGGCGTTACAAAGAGAAATTAAACATTTCGTGGTCCGGTCTTATACAAACTCTTTTCATAGGATACCCCCAGTCAGATGTCTCCACATGAACGATTAGGATCAAATTGTTTGTAATACTTTACAACTCCTTGTAACAATTACAAAGTGGGTCAATCCATAATGTTACCAGAATAAGGCACCAACCTTATTTCTATACTACAGACATTTTTTGTTATTACTTAAACATGACCCAACCTTATATGTCAACCACATACATGTTTAAGTTTACATAAAATAACCACAGAATCTTAGTTTATTGGATTGAGTTAATGCATAAAAGAGATAAAATAATGGATATGACCCACTTTGTATGTCAACCACATACATGTTTAAGTTTACATAAAATAACCACATAATCTTAGTTTATTGGATTGAGTTAATGCATAAAAGAGATAAAATAACTTCTTATTTTATTCAATAAATAAAATGTATATACAATTTACAAAACTAAAAGACCCAAGAGATTTAGGACACACTAGTCCCAACATGTTCTTGATCGACATTTGGAGAAAAATAATTGCTTTCAAATTGTTAGAACCAAATGCCACATATTTGCTACAACGTGGAAAAGCCACTGTCTTAAAGTAATTACAGCGTGGCCTCGGTGTAATCGCTACTTCTGATTGCTCTCTAAGGTTAACACAACTTCCAATCTCAGGCGGCTGATTGCTCTCTAAGGTCAACACAACTTCCAATCTCAGGCGTGCAATTGCCGAAGGATGGATTGGTTGCTTTTGTGTATATGAAGATGAAAACCAAAACGGCTGTGAAATGGAAAGAAAAGGGAATAATATAAAATAAAAATGGGCAAACAATTAAATGGATAACTAGTACTTGAACCCGCTCAACCAAATAGGACGTTGTTCATGTGTGTGGTGAAAAGGTTATACTTCCACCACCACCACCACCACACTTTGGAATCATCTTTATCATGTCTTGGTATTTATACCTTCAAGGCCTTGCTTAATTTTCCAATGTGGGAAAACTTTCCTCCCCATTCCTTTTGACTTGGCTATGGGCCTAAGCCCAAGTCATTCCTTAGCACTATTTTACCTTTATTTACGTTGAAACAAGTTTTCTACTCTTTTCTATTCATAGTAATACAAGTTTAATTTACTTCTTGTGTTGTCTATTCAACATTATGAGTTAAGTGTCCTCTCAAGACTCAAAGATGCATAAACTCTAAGGATGAATTAGAAGCTCTATATGTGTCCTATTACTTTTGTTGACACTTGCTTTAAGTTTGCTTTTATTGATTTTATGTATATTGTTAACTTAGCTTGATCATCTAGGTTGGCATATAATGTTGAGTCTAACATCAAAAGAGTTATATAATTAATAGTTTTCATAAATGCAATATAGGAGAAAAGCCTAGACTTAAGATTTCGTTTGACCATATGCTAAATATTTTTCAATTGGATGGTCGATACAACTTCTAACACCTTTTCACTGAGCAATTAGCAGTATTGCATCATCAATCAAGGGCACCATAAAAGTGATTTTCTCATAAGTGGAATTCAAGTAAGATGTGTAAATAATAGGAGTTCGACTTTGTGAGACTAAAGGTTTAGAAACAATAGGCGGGATCGACACAAAAATAGGTAGCTCATTTAGATAAGGAGCTAAGACTTCGGTTATGATGTGAGTAGGAGGTATGGGACAAGTAGACTGAACTTCATATGGCTCAAATTGTCTCACATTTTGCCTCTAAATTTGGGACTTGGTGAAAAAATGGTTTTTGAAGAAGGTAATATCCATTGAAGTGTAAATTATTGGGAATAACATATGTACCCCTTTTGATATGATGAATAACTTAGAAAATGCACTTGATGGCTTTTAAATCAAGTTTGGATCAATGAGGAGAATGGTTATGAACAAAGGAGGAACATCCAAAAACCCACAGGGGTAAATTTCAAGAAAATTTATGTAGTTGGGAGTGAATTTTGAGTAAGACATCTCAAGGAGATTTGAATTTGAGGATTAAACTAAGCATTTAATTTATGAGAAAGGTTGCAATTAGAATGACTTCTCCCAAAACAGATTAGGAACATCATTGGCAATCATAATAGAACAAGCAACGTCAAGAAGAGGTTTTGTTTTTTCTTTAGGCAATCCCATGAGGAGTGTTGATAAACCTAAGTATATTTTTATATATAAATTGTACAAGTGTGCAAAAATAAAAAAAACTGCCAAACCGAACTGAATTGGTTGGTCCAATCCAATTTTTTTGAAGAATTAACCAATGGTTCACTAAATAGCAGAACCGAATGATTTGGTTCAGTCCTCGATTCATTACTCTAAAAAATCGGAGAAAATTGAATCGAACCGTGTATATATATATATTAACCGATGGTTTAGTTAAAGCGAGAGCAAAAGCGAGAGTGAGAGCGATAAGATCGAAAGAGTTCTTTCCTCTTATCACTCTCGCTCTCGCTTTAACTAAGCCATTGTTAAAAACTGAACCGAACCGGCCTGAACTGAATTAGGCTGGTTCGATTTAAGAACCGAAACCGAACCAATTTTCAATAATTCTTCATTGTGGACTGATAACTTTGTTTTGGATCATGATTTGGCGCAAAATTGGACTGAACCGAACCGTGCACACCCCTAATAAATTGCATACATTTAGTCTTTTTTTTTAATAGAAAATCAAGTTTAATATAGCAAATAATTCATAAATGTCATTTTTTAGCTTAGTTGTGAAAAAAAAAGTTGCATTTAGCAAGAAACTTTCTAATTTTGGTATTTTTGTGTACAAATTTTGTAGAAGCCAAATTGATGTAACATTAAAATAGATTGCTACAACAATCGGCCACAACTAAAAATTAATTCCATATTCGATTTTGGGCCTGCAATTAAGGAATGTTTCCCTCCAATAATGGCAAATCTAAGTCACGAGTCTCCCATCATCTTCAGCAACCATCGCCATTGGAACTCTATAAAAATACCTCAGAAAAGCACTCTTGAAAAGCATCCAAGAATTCACTCCTCCTACACAAAAAAAAAAAATTAAAAAAAATAAAAAAATTGCACTATTATCTATTTTTCTACACTATAATTTTCTTTTAGTTGTTGTCCTTCTTTCTTTCTTTCTTTCTTTCTTTCTTTTTTTTT